>JACERR010000029.1:425000-432500 GCA_016760335.1 Gastrodia elata
AGACATGCACACACAAACACACACAGACATAAATCATATACACATAAACACACACACACATAGAGATAAGTAATACACATAAAGATTATTATATATATTTGTGTGTGTGTGTGTGTGTGCCTATGTGTCTACAGTCAATGTGTGTGTGTTTGGGTATGTGTGTGTGTGTATATGTGTCTGTTTGTCTATATATATTTATACCCAATAATGTGAATGTGTATATATATAGACACACATGCACACACACATATAGAGATTAGTATATGAGTGTGTGTATATGTGTTTCTTCATTTATTCACACTCATACACACACACACATACACTCTTATATATATATATATATATGAGTTTGTGTGTGTGTGTGTTTGCGTGTAAAACACACAAAACATAAACACACTCACACACACACACACACTCATATATACCATATAAATATATATGAGTATGTGTGTGTGTGTGTGTGTGTGCACATAAACACATACACGCATAAAGATTAATATATATGAGTGTGTTTGTGTGTGTGTGTGTGTGTAGCACACACATGTGTGTGTCTGTATATACACTCATATATAGACACACACACACACATATAGAGATTAGTTTATATGAGTGTGTTTATATGTGAGTGTGTGGCCGTGTATGTGTGAGTGTATGACTGGATATATGTATAAACACACACACAGATATATATATATATATATAAATATATATATATATATATATATAAATATATATATATATATATATAGATAAATATATATATATATATATAAATATATATATATATATATATATATAAATATATATATATATATATCATGTGTGTGTTGACAATAACTAATCTGTGGGTCTATATATGGTGTGTATGTGTTTGTTCAGTATACATACTCATAATTATATATATATATATATACTTACTCAAAACCGTATATATATATATATATATATATATATATATAGACACACACATGCACACACACCAAAATACACATATGTGTTATATACTAATCTCTATGTGTGTGTGTGTTCGTGTGTGTGTGTAAGTGTGTGCTGAGTGTGTTTTGTGTAAGTGTGTACACACACACATATGTGTTTGTGTGTGTGTGTACCACACACACACACACATGGAGATTAGTGTGTATGTTTGAGGGTATTGGGTATACATACTCATAACTTATCTATGTGTTGGGTATACATACTCACAATCATATATACATATAAAAGCACACATATAGAGGTATACATACTCATATATACTAATCTCTATTTGTGAGTGTGTGTGTTGGGTATATACACACACACACACAAACACTCAGACACATATACACTCACACAAACACAAACACTCACATATACATATGTGTGTGTGCATGCATTTATATACTCATATACTCATACAAACACAAACACACACACACACACACACACACACACACACACACACACACATATATATATATATATATTGTGTGTATTGGATATACGTACTCACACACACACACACACACAAACAAATATTTGTATATATGGTAGGGTATACACACTCTCAACCCCCCCCCCCCCCCCCCCCCCCCCCCCCCCCCGCACACACACACACAAATATATATATATATATATATAGATATATACCCAACATACACACACACACGCACGCACACTTATATAGACTTATCTTTATGTATGTGACACATAGAGATAAGTATTTATGAGTATTTGTATATGTTGGGTATACATACTCACAATTGTAACATACACACACACACACTCATATATGAGTATGTGTACACACAATACATACTTATCTCTATTTATGTGCGTTTGTGTGTGTATGTATACCCAACAAAAATACGTATAAAATGTATATATATATATATGTGTGTGTGTGTGTGTGTGTGTATGTGTGTGTGTTGTGTTACACTCATATATATATATACCCAACACAAACACAAACACACACACACTCTTATTTACTTATCTTTATATGTGTGTGTATGTATATTTATATATATCTATACATACACATATATAGAAATATACAATTGTAAGTATGTAAGCCCATATACTGAACACACACACACACATTAGGTATACATACTCACAACCATATATAAATATATAGACACACACACACGTATGTGTTATCTCTATGTGTGTGTGTTTATACACACATACATACTAATCTTTATGTGTGTGTGTGCCTAGGGTGCATACACACACACACATACATATATATATATATATATATATATATATATATCTTTATATATATATATGGTTGTGAGTATGTATACCCAACACACACACACACACACACAAAACACTCATATATACTGAATACACACACAGACACTCATACACATTGAGTTTGTGTGTGGGTGTCTATGTGTGCCTATATTATAGAGATTATTATATATACGTGTGTATGTCAATAAATATATTTATAGTATATATACATATATATATACATATATATATATACATATATATATATATATATATATATATACAAACATATACTAATCTCTATATGAGTGTGTCTTTCTATATACATAAACATTTTTAATTTGTGTGTATATATATTTATATACTATATATAAATATATTTATCTGTGTGTGTGTGTGTGCTGGTATGTATATGAACATATAACACATATATGTGTGTATATATGAGTGTGTGTGTAAGTGTGCGTGTGTGTGCATGTATGTATATATATATATATATATGTAAATATAAATAAATTTACATACGCACACAAACACACATACACTCATACATAGAGATTAGTATATGTGAGTGTGTGTGTGTGTCTAGATATTTATATATGGTTGTGAGTACACTCACACACACACACACACGCACACATAGACTGTATACACATAAACACACACACAAATGGAGATAAGTAATACACATAAAGATGTTTATATATATTTGTGTGTGTGTGTGTGTGCCTATGTGTCTACAATCAATGTGTGTGTGTTTGTGTGTGTGTGTATGTGTGTGTGTGTGTGTGTCTACATATATCTATACCCAACAATGTGTATGTGTATATATAGACACACATGCACACACACATATAGAGATTAGTATACAAGTGTGTGTATGTGTGTTTCTTAATTTATCCACACTCATACATGCACACACATACACTTGTATATATATATATATATATATATATATATATATCTATATATATATTAGTTTATGTGTGTGTGTTTGTGTGTAAAACACACACATACATAAACACACACACACACTCATATATACCATACAAATATATGAGTCTGTGTGTGTGTGTGCACATAAACACATACACACATAAAGATTAATATATATGAGTGTGTTTGTGTGTGTGTAGCATACACACACATGTGTGTGTGTAAATACACTCATATATAGACACACACGCACACAAACACACACACACGCACACACACATATAGAGATTAGTTAATATAAGTGTATCTATGTGTGAGTGTGTGCGTGCATGTATGTGTGTGTGTATGAGTGTAGATATATGTAGAAACACACACACACATATATGTATATATATATATATATATATATATATCATGTGTGTGTTGACAATAACTAATCTATGGGTCTATATACGGTGTGTATGTGTTTGTTTGTTATACATACTCATAATTGTGTATATATATATATATATATATATATATATGTATACACAAACACACACACACACTCAAATACACATATGTGTTATATACTAATCTCTATGTGTGTGTGTGGTCGTTTGTGTGTTGAGTGTGCTTTGTGTAAGTATGTACACACACACACACATGGAGATTAGTGTGTGTGTGAGGGTATTTGGTATACATACTCACAATCATATATAAATATATAGGCACACATAAAGAGTTATACATGCTCATATATACTAATCTTTATGTGTGTGTGTGTGTGTGTTGGGTATTTACACACACACACACAAACACTCACACACATATACACTCACACAAACACAAACACTCACATATACATATGTGTGTGTGTGTGTGGATTTATATACTCATATACTAATACAAACACAAACACACACACACACACTCACACAAATATATATATATATATATATATATATATATATATTATGTACTGGGTATACATACTCACACACACACACACACACAAATATGTGTATATATGGTAGGGTATACATACTCTCAACCCCCCCCCCCCCCACACTCACATATATATAAATAGATATATTTATATACAACATACACGCACACACACACATACTTATATAGACTTATCTTTATGTGTGTGACACATAGAGATATGTATTTATGAGTATGTGTATATGTTGGGTATACATACTCACAATTGTAACATACACACACACACACGCTCATATATGAGTATGTGTACACACAAATACATACTTATCTCTATTTATGTGTGTTTGTGTGGGTATGTATACCCAACACTAACACGCATTAAATGTATACATACTTCACACATACACCTGTATAAAATATATATATATATATATATATATATGTGTGTGTGTGTGTGTGTGTGTGTGTGTGTGTGTGTGTGTGTGTGTGTGTGTGTGTATGTGTGTGTTGTGTCACACTCATATATATATATATATATATATATCCAACACACACACACACTCTTATTTACTTATCTTTATATATGTGTGTCTGTATATATATATATATATATATATATATACATACACACATATATAGAAATATATGATTATAAGTATGTAAGCCCATCTACTGAACACACACACACACACACATTGGGTATACATACTCATAACCTTATGTAAATATATAGACACACACACACACACGTATGTGTTATCTCTATGTGTGTGTGTTCATACACACATACATACTAATCTCCATGTGTGTGTGTCTGGGGTGCATACATACATATATATATATTTACAATTATGAGTATACACACACACACAGAGACACACCAAACAATCATATATACTGAACACACACACACATACATACACACACACTCATATACAATGAGTTTATGTGTGCATGTCTATGTGTGCCTATATCATAGAGATAATTATATATATGTGTGTATGTTTATATATCTATATACAGTATATATACATACATATATATATATATATATATATATATATATATATATATGCACAGATATATACTAATCTCTATATGAGTGTGCCTTTCTATGTACACACACATTTTTAGTTTGTGTGTCTATATATTTATCTATGTGTGTGTGTGTGTGCAGGTATTTATATGAATATATAACATATATGCGTGTATATATGACTATGTGTGTAAGTGTGTGTGTCTGTACGTGTCTGTATATATATATATATAAATATAAATATATATACATATACACACAAACACACACACACTCATATATAGAGATTATATATATGAGTGTGTGTGTGTCTAGATATTTATTTACGGTTATGAGTACACTCACACGCACACACAAACACACATACATAGACCATATACACATAAACACACACACACATGGAGATATGTAATACACATAAAGATTAATATATATATTTGTGTGTGTGTGTGTGCCTATGTGTCTATAGTCAATGTGTGTGTTTTTGTATGTGTGTGTGTATGTGTGTGTGTGTGTGTCTATATATATTCTTACCCAACACTGTGTATGTGTATATGTATAGACACACATGCACACACACTTATAGAGATTAGTATAAGAGTGTGTGTTTGTGTGTTTCTTCATTTATCCACACTCATACACACACACACATACACTTTTATATATATATATATATATATATATATATATATATATATATATATGAGTTTGTGTGTGTGTGTTTGTGTGTAAAATACACACATACATAAACACACACACTCTCATATATACCATACAAATATATATGAGTCTGTGTGTGTGTGTTTATGCACATAAACACACACACAAATACAGATTAATATATATGAGTGTGTTTGTGTGTGTGTGTATGTTGAGTGTGTTTTGTGTAAGTGTGTACACACACACATGTGTGTGTGTGTGTGTATCACACACACATGTGTGTGTGTGTGTGTATAACACACACATGCACATGGAGATTAGTGTGTGTGCGTGAGGGTATTGGGTATACATACACATAACTTATCTATGAGTTGGGTATACATACTCACAATCATATATAAATATAAAGGCATACATATAGAGCTATACATACTCATATATAATAATATCTATGGGTATACATACTCACAACCACGCACACAAACACACACATAGTGATTTGTGTGAGTTGAGTATATATACCCACCACACGCACATACAAACACACACATGTACACTATAGATATAATATGTATGCCCAACACGTGTATATATACACTATCTGAGCATATATATATACATACATTTATGTGTGTGTCACACACACACATACGTATGTACATGTATACCCAACAAACACACACGCACATATGTGTTATATAGACACTCACATGTAACACACACACACACACATAAACACACTTACACACACACATACTAGAGACACACGGTTGTGACACACATACACACACACACACAGACTCATATATACTAATCTCTATATGTGTGTTTGTGTTAGGTATACACCCATACACATACACACACAAACATACACACACACACACACACTCACACAAATAGAAACACTCACTTGTACATATGTGTGTGTGTTTATATACCCATATACTTACACAAACATAAACACATATATACATGTTGTGTGTGTTCTATATACATACTTATACATACACACACACACACACAGATATGTGTATATATATGGTTGGGTATAATTACTCACAACCCATACACACACACACACACACACACTTATATCTATATATACCCAACACACACATGCACATACTCATATATACTCACACCCATAACATACACACACACACTTATGTGTTTGTTATATAGATATAAGTATATATCAGTGTGTGTATGTTTTGGGTAAATATACTCACAACCATAACACACACACACACACACACACACTCATATATGAGTATGTGTATACATAAATACATACTTATCCACATGTGTGTGTGTTCATGTCTGTATGTATACCCAACACAAACAAGTATAAAATGTAAGCAAAATACACAGACACCGGTATAAAAAGTATATATATGTGCATCTATGTGTGTCTATTTACAAATATGTGTGTGTGTGTTTATGTGCGTGTATGTTGTCTCATATTCATATATATACCCAACACACACAAACACACTCTAATATGCTTATCTCTATGTGGGTGTGTGTGTGAGTGTGTGTATGTATATATACATATATATATATATATATATATATATATATATATATATGTGTGTGTGTGTGTGTGTGTGTATGTATGTATATGTGTGTGTGTATTTATGTGTGTGTGTGTGACACACACTATTGGGTATGCTTATATTCACACATACACACATACAAATATACACATAGAAATAAGT
>JACERR010000029.1:437500-442500 GCA_016760335.1 Gastrodia elata
ACTCACAACCATATATAAATAAATAGGTAATCTATATACTAATCTCTATGATTAGTACGCATATTTATGTGTACACACTCATAACCTATATACTAATATCTATATTTATTTACGGTTGTGAGTATGTATATATATAAATATATATACATGTATTTAACACACAAACAATTGCTTATAAATATATAAACATAGATGTAAATATGGATATACACACATACACACACACATATATATATTCAGACACACACACAAACACACACATAGAGATTAGTATATATGAGTTTGTGTGTTTGTGTGTGTGTGCATGAGTGTCTTTACATGTATGTAACAAATATATATATATATATATATATATATATATATACACGCACACACACACACACACTCATATATACTAATATATATATATATATATATATATATATGTATATATAGTTGTGAGTATATCTATACATATATATATGGATGTGTATATATGTACATGTATACAACACATACATGTGTGTATCTATATATTTATGAGTGTGTGTGTATGTGTGTGTGACACACTTAGAGATATATGTGTGGTGGTTGAGACTAGGTATACACAACTCTATATATATATGTATATATATATATATATATATATATATATATATATAGACATGCATATGTATATATTATATGCATATATATATATATGTATGTATAACTAGCACATACACACACACATACATACATAAACACACATATATAAAGATTAGTATATATGAGTGTGTTTGTGTTAAGTATACATTCTCACAACCCAATACTTGGGTGGTTGCAAATGTGAATATATCAAGTGTGTGTTTATATGCATGTATGTAGTATGTGTGTGTATGTGTGTGTGTTGGGTATATTAATATATAAATAATTTATATGTGTGTGTGTCTATACATACTCACAACTATATATACATATATAGACACGCACACACACACACACACACTCATATATACTTATCTCTATATGTGTGTGTTGGGGTGTGTTTGTGTGTGTCTGTGACACATATGTGTATATAATCTCTATGCATGTACACACACACACACACAAACACACACACATATGAGTGTGTGTCTATATATTTATATAAATACTCACAACTGTGTGTGTGTGCGTGTGTGCTGGGTTATATATGAGTGTGTGTGTGTCATATATGCTAATCTCTATATACTTATCTATATGTGTGTGTATGTATTGGGTATATTGTATACCCAGCACACATATCTCACAACCATATATACTAATCTCTATATTTATGCGAGTGTGTGTTTGTATGTGTCACAGATACTCATATATATAACCGTATATCTATATACACACACACAAACACATACACACTCATATACAAAAAGATTAGTTTATATGAGATAATACATACACACACACACACAAATGCACACAAACACATATATTTAAAGATTAGTATATATAAGATAATATATACACACACACACATACACAAACTCATATATACTAATCTCTATGTTTGGGTGTATCCTATATATATATATATATATATATATATATATATGTATATGTATATGTATATATATATAAATATATCTGTGTGTGTGTGTTTTTGTGTGTCTATATAATATGGATACTAATCTTTATGTGTGTGTGTATTATATATGATTGTGAGTATGTTTGTGTGTGTGTGTATTTTATGAGTATGTATACCCAATAAACACACACATAAACACACATACATAGAGATTAGTATATTTAAGTGTATGTATACCTAACATGCAACCATACTTATATATACTAATCTCTATGTGTGTGTATGTGTTGGGTATATTGTACACCCAACACACTTATCTCACAACTATATATACTAATCTCTATGTCTCTATGTGTGTGTGTTTGCATGTGTCACACATACTTGTATGTACAACCGTATATATATATATATATATATACACACACACTCATATATATAAAGATATATATGATATAATGCATACACACACACACACATATATACTAATCTTTATGTGTATGTATGTCATATATATATATCTATGTGTGTGTTTGTGTGTGTCTAGATAATATGAATACTAATCTCTAAGTGTGTATGTATTATATATGGTTGTGAGTATGTGTGTGTGTGTTTGTTAGGAGAATGTATACCCAACACACACACACACACACACAAACACACATTGATATTAGTATATTTGTGAGTATGTATACCCAACACACAACACACTCATATATATGAGTGTGTGTGTGTGTATTGTGAATATGTATAACCCAATAGACACAACGTAGTATAAGCAGAGGACTTGTCACTTGAAACTGTGAACATACATCAATATATCAAAGTAGCGGAAGCTGAAAACAGTATATATAAAATCCACATCACAACGTAGTATAAGCAAGTAATAGTAACAGTAACTCAGCTCAAGTGCAAAAAGTAATAATATCCAGAATGATTATTATTACAGACAGAATATTTAATAAAAAGAAGAGCTCTCATCCTCACAACTGAAATAAAATCTATCTAAACAAGAATAGGAAGGCCCTCCTCCTCTACTACCTCTTCTCCTGCGGACCCTCCAATGAACAACTTCGAATCTGACATTTGTCAGTATCACAAATGCCAGGGCCCCAGCCAAAAAAAGAAAAAGGTTACAGTTAGACAAATTATCTAAGTACATTTTATGCTATTTAAATGAACTTAATATTTAAAGATATCACATTCAATTATTTTAAACATGCAAGCATTATAAGTGCATCAAGCTATAAAGAACAAGATAGATGTAAACTACTTATTTATACCTGAATAACAGTATATAAACTAACATATAAATAATGAAACTTAAGCAAGGTGAGTCTAGAGAGCAAAAAGAAACTGCAAGTACTGAAATAATTGATCCTAACATGCTTATGATTACATGAAGATATGCTGAGTTTGTAAAAGTAAATTGTACTGAAAAGTGCTAAAATGAACATACAAAACTAACATCTTAAACATACTAATATCTAATACTACTCAATAAAAACATATATACAAGCATGCAGATTTAATATATAAAAGGCCACTAAAGCATGTGGCAAAAGCAAGCTAAGTACATTAATGAGCTAAGAGTAAAGCCACTTAGACATGTGGTAAAGCAACTGAAAGCACTAAAGTAAGGCCACTGAAGCATGTGGTAAAGCAAAACAAGTACAAAAATTTAACCCAAGTAAAAGTAAGCCTAAGACATAGTACTGCCATAATAAAAACAGGACAAACAGGGCCTCTGAATAGAAAGTTCAACATGTGTCCATCCTAGGAATCATCAGATCTAGGTCCAAGTTGAACTTATAGAATAAGACATGTTATCCATCCTAGCCAACACTTGTCTAAGTCCGAGTCTATTCTATAACAAAACTAGAACTGACGAGGCAGACTAAGCTAGGACATACCCTACTAGACTGAATGTACTGAAAGGACAGAATGAATGTTTATGCTTTTCAAATACTAACTTATGATGTATCTTCCACATCCTAAGTTCTCCTATTATACTCAACGAATAAGGCTCAATACTCAAGGTGTGCAGAGCAAATAAAGTTAAAGTAAGCAAGAGACTCAACTAGACTTATGTGATATCTGTTTTGATCAAAATTATCCAAATCTAACTATTCTGAGAAGATACAAGTTTAAGATCTCCAACTATTGAGTATAATCTCATATTCACGACCTTAATGTTAACATAAGAACCTAACAAGTTCTAATTCATAATTAGATGATGACTACTAGAGGTTTAAAGTAAATGAATTAACAACTTGATTATTATTATTATTCTCACTTAACCCAAATCTTGATTAAGTAAATCAAGATTAAGGATTCTTGATCCAAACTCCACATATGGGGTTCAAATCCTGAATCCAAGGTAATATTTTAATAAAGATCTAGGGTTCACACTCAAACATAATCTAAAGATATGGAATCATATAAGTTGAAAGATTTCATAAATTAAGATCTTAATGAAAGGTTATTCTAATATTGTAAGATAAAATAATCAATTAAGAACTAATAATCTAGGATTCTATATTCAATCTTTAGAATAAATATATTATTTTATAAATTGAATAAATCTTACACCCACAAGGAGATCACAAAAGGATTAAATAGTAAATCATTTAAGAAATCCCAAAGAAGGTAATTCAATTCACTCAGATGATCTAAAGTCTAAGATCTAAGATCGAAGATCTAAGATTTGATCACTTTAGCTCTAAACTAAGAACTAGACTTAGGATTTTACCAGAATTTTTCTTTTATATTTATAGCCTATGAACCAACTTAATTATGCAATTAGACTAGAGATCTAGCACTTAGGTTAATTAGATTTGCTTTCTTAAGAAAGTGGTCTTGAGTACTCTTAAGATCTTAAGATCTTAATTAGAACTTTTTAAGATTTCTTTACTTAACTTCATACTATTGACATAAGATTTCAGAAAGGTTCTAATGAGTTAATTAGAGGTACTTCACTAGAATTTCAAGGCTTAAGGGGTGCTTAAACCTATTTTTGGTCAAAATGACCAAAATACAACTCTTAAGGCTAAAAATGAGATTTTAAGATTTGATCATCTAAATTGATTCAAGTCTGTCCTAATAAGCTTCATATTGATTATTAAAATGGAATGAACACTTATCTTAGGATTTGATAACCTAATTAGCCTAATTGGCACTAATCATAATTTAAGGCCAATTAAGGTGAATATGAAAATTAGGGCATACTAGAATGATCCAAGCACATTTATAGGCTCTACTATACTTAATAAGGCATTAGGAACTAGATACATCAAAATTAGAGATAATTCACTAATATCATTTTAGGGTAATTAAGGAGGATTAACAGTTTAGGGTACTTATTGTGTGTGTAATCTGTGTGTGTGTGTGTGTCTGTGTCTATATATATATATATATATATGTATCATTGTGTGTGTGTGTATCCATGTGTAACACATACAAATATATATAGTAATCT
>JACERR010000029.1:450000-452500 GCA_016760335.1 Gastrodia elata
GTGTGTGCGCAAGGTGACAAACACACACATATGAGTGTGTTTGTGTGTGTGTCACACACACACACAAACACACAACACATGAATATAACATATTAGTATATGGATAAATACACACAACCTATGTGTGTGTGTGTGTACAAACACACACAGATGTGTGTGTATATATGAGTAGATCTAGACACGCACGTATGTGTTATACACAAACAATGTCTATGTGTGTTGCTATATGTATTTTGGGTATGCATACTCATAACAGCCATGTATATATATATATATCTTTGTGTGTGATATATATACTCACATATACACCCACATATAATATATATAGACAATCACCATGTATATATATATATATATATATATATATCTATGGGTATGAGTGTGCAGTATATAAGAGTATGTGTGTGTGTGTTGTGTATACACGCTCACACAAACACACTCACACATATAAGCATATAAGTATATATGGAGTGTATGTGTGCGTGTGTCTATATATGTGTGTGCATGTGTGTTTGTGTGTCACACACACATAATCTATATATATTGGGTGTACACACTTATATATAGAGATTATGTGTGTGTGTGTGTGTGTATGAGTGTGAGCGTTTGTGTATTACACTCATAGACATGCACACAGTAAATATGAGTGGGTACATATATGTGTGTTTGTGTCTAAGTATGTATACCCAATAGACACACACACACATATATATACTTATCTCTATGTGTGTGTGTGTGTGTGTGTGTGTGTGTGTATGTATACAAATAGTGTTTGTGTGTGTGTGTATAAATACTCAGTGTGTGTGTGTGTATGTATACAAATAGTGTTTATGTGTGTGTGTATAGATACTCACAACTATAATACACACACACACACAAACACAAACACACACATGTTTTATATACTTGTATGTTGTATAGACACACATATTGAGATAAATATATATGAGTGTGTGTGTATGTGTTACACACACAGATTTATATATATATATATATATAAGTGTACATACTCATACACACACACACATAAACACACACACATACACACACACATACACACACAAACACATGCACTCACATATGTGTGTGTGTGCTCATATATATTGTGTGTGTATATTGTTGTGAGCATATAATTGTGGGTGTATTGGGTATACATACTCATAACTATATATAGACAGTTGTGTTTGTGCGTGTGTGTGTGTATATGTGTGTTGGGTATACATGAAACACACACAAATGAAGATAAGTATATATAAGTGTGTGCATGCAACACACGCTCACATACACACACACACACATAACACACACATATTGTGTGTGTCTTTATGTTGATATACAATTGTGAGTATGTACACCCAATACACACACACACACATAGATAATCTACTAATCTCCTTGTGTGTGTGTGTGCTGGGTATATATTAGTATATATTCAGTGTGTTTGTGTGTCTATATATACTGTGTGTGTCATATAACACATATATGTGTGTGTCTATATATGTATATAACACATAGAGATTAGTATTTATGAGTGTGTGTGTGTTTGTGTGTTCTCTATGTGTGTACCCAACACACACACTCTCATATATACTAATCTCTATGTGTATGTGTATGTGTGGGTGTTGGGTATACATACTCATGTATGTGTATATGAGTATATATGTATATACCCAACACATAGAGACTAGTATATATATAATAGACGTGCATCACAATCGTATACCCATATATATTTATATACGATTGTGAGTATATATATATATATATGCATCTATGCGTGTGTATATAGAAACACATGTGCTATATACTAATCTCAATGTGTGTGTGTTTGTATGTGTATGTGCGTGTGTGTGTGTTTATATGTGTATGTGCATGTGTGTCTATGTTGGGAATACCGCACACACACACATACGTGCACACTTATATACATGTATGTGTATGTTGGGTATACATACTCATAAATGTATACATATAGACACACACACACACACACTCATATATATATACATACTCACATATATATGTGTTATGAGTATACATACACATCCATATCACCATGTGTGTGCGAGATTAGTATATATATATATATATATATATATATATATCTGTGTGTGTACACACACACTTAGAGATTAGTATATATGAGTGTGTGCGTGGTGTGCATGTTTGGTATACATACACACACACACCATATACCCAACACACACACACACCATATACCCAACACACACACACACTATACACACACACTCATATATACTTACTTTATGTGTGTGTATGTTTGTACACACATAGATATATATTTATATATACTAATCTCATACACTCATAATTATATATATATATATATGATTGTGAGTATGAATACCCAACATATGAGTGTGAGTGTGTGTACACACACACACACACACACTCATATATACATATCTCTATGTGTCGGTGTTTGTGTGTTTATATAATTGTGAGTATGTATATCCAACATACACACACACACACACAC
>JACERR010000029.1:457500-462500 GCA_016760335.1 Gastrodia elata
TGTGTGTGTGTGTGTGTTGGGTATACATGCTCTAAATCATATATAAATATACAGGGATTGTGTGTGTATGTGTGTTTGCGTGTTTGTGTGTGTGTGTGCACAAACACACACAAACACACAAACACACTCACATACTAAAGATTAGAATATATAAATATATAGACATAATTGTATATATAAATTATTTATATGAGCGTGTGTGTGTGTCTATATATATACATACAGTTTTGAGTATGTACATGTATATATACACACATACATCATACACACATCCACATACACACACTCATATACACTTATCTCTATGTGTGTGTGTATGTGTGTCTACATATGTGTGTGTGTGTTTGTTGAGTATGTTTGTGTGTGTGTGTTTGTGTGTTTATGTGCCTATATAAATACTAATTTCTATGTGTGTGTACATGAGTGTGTGTGTGTTTGTATAAGGTTGTCTATTACTCATTGTGTATGTGTATACCTAACACACACAAACACATACACATACACACACAGTGTATATATATATATTGTGTGTGTACATGTGTGTTACGCACACATACATACACACATACACTCACAAATACACATTCATAGAGATTAGTATATATAAGGTATACATACTTACAACCGTATATATAAAATATATATATGAGTGTGTGTGTGTGTGTCTATATATTTATATATTGTTGGAGTATGTACATGCATATATACACACACACACACACACTCGTATATACTTATCTCTATCTGTATGTGTGTGTGTATATCTACATATGTGTGTGTGTGTGTTTTGCCTATATATATATATTAATCTCTATGTGTGTGTACTAATCTCTATGTGTGTGTGTGTGACACACCTCACACATAGACACAAAATATTATATTTTCATATACATGCATACACATAGAGATTAGTATATATGTGTGTGTGTGTGTGTACGTGTGTTTGTGATAATATGTATGTGTGTCTGTACACACACCACACACAAATAGATTAGTTTGTATGAGTGTGTGTGTGTTAGTATGTATATATATAGTATAGAGATTAATATATGGTGTGAGTGTGCATACCCAACACTTATATGTACTACTCTCTATGTGTGTGTGTTTGTGTGTGTATGGAGATTAGCATATATGAGTGTGTGCATGTGTGTGTGTGTGTATGTTTGTGTACACATACAAACATACATAGAGATAGGTATACCTGTAGTTTACCCACACACACAACCTCATATATACTAATCTCTAATATGTGCATATATATATACTCATATACTTATCTCTATATATGTAAGCCCTATGAGTATGTATATCCAACACAAACACACACATATACAAGGTTGTGAGGCTATGTTATCACACACACTCACATGTGTGTGTGTGTGTGTGTGTTGGGTATACATACTCACACAATAATCTCTATTTGTGTTATATATATATATATATATATATATATATATATATATATATATATATATATATATATATATATATATATATCCACACACACACACACACATACACTCATATATTAATCTCTATCTATGTGTGTGTGTGGATATATATATATATAGATACACACACACACACAAACACACACCCATATATACTAATCTCCTATATAGATGAGTGTGTATAAACACACACACACACACACACACACACCCTCATATATACTAATCTCTAATATGTGCCTATATATATATATATATATATATATATGTAGACACACACATACACACATACATACTAATCACACACACACAACACACTTGTGAGTATATATATGAGTATGTGTGTATAATAACACATATATATAATGCATACCCATAAAGATTAGTATATATAAGTGTGTGTCTGTTTGTATATGTGTGAGTTGGGTCACACAATAAACACACACACATATATATATATACACACTCATAAACACAATCATATAAAAATATATAATTGTGCATGTGTTTGTTTTGTGACCCAACACACGCACACATACACATATATACTAATCTTAGACACACACAAACTCATATATGTGTAAGTTGTGGGTGTGTGTGAGCTTTGTGTGTGTCTCTATATATATACTAATACAGACACACACACTCATGTATAGTTATCTGTATATGTGTGTTTGTGTGTATGTGTGAGTGTATGTATAATCCAACAATGTGTGTCACACACACAGACATAGAGATTAGTATATACTAATCTTTATGTATGCACACACACACACACAAATAAATATAAATAAATAAATAATTATACATATATACATATATATATGTGTGTGTGTGTGTGTGTGTGTGTGTGTGTATCTGTGTGTGTGTGTGGGTGTGTCACACACATACACATAGAGATTACTTTATACTAATCTCTATGTGTTCACACACACACACATACCTGGAGAATTTATGAGTGTGTGTGTGTGTAACACATGGAGATTAGTAAATAGAAATCTTTATCTATATGTGTGTGTATGTGACACACACATGCAGTCATATAACACACACACACACACACATACATATATACAAATCTCGATGTGTGTGTGTTTATCACATGGAGATGTATATATATAGGCTCATACACACATACTCACTGTATATATACATATATAGACACAAACACCTATGAGTATGTATAGACATACACACACACATAATATATACTAATCTCTATGTGTGCCTATATACATATATGAGTGTGTATGTATATGTATGCCTGTGTGTGCCTAATGTGTGTGTTCTTAAACACACACACATAGAGATTAGTACATATAAGTATGTATGTCTGTGTGTGTGTGTTTGCGTGTAATAGATATATATATATACCCAACACACATATAGACACACTCATATATACTAATCACTATGTATATACTTGTACTTATCTCTATGTGTGTGTGTTTGTGTGTGTATGTGTGTATCTATACCCAATGCACACACACAAACACTCATTTATATTTATATATGAGTATGTGATTAATATATATAGAGACATATATATATATATATACATGTGTGCTACTATGTATAGAGATTAGTATATATATGTGCGTGTGTTGCGTATACATACTCACACCGTACAAAAATATATAGACACACACACGTATGTGTTAGATACTTGTATTTATTGGGTATACATACTCACAACCATAATCTCTATGTTTGTGTATCATACCCACAACAAATATAGATACTTATAACCATATATATATATACACACACACTCACACACACAAACATATATAGAGATAAGTATATATGAGTGTGTGTGTGTGTGTGTATAGTATGTATACTTAATGACACACACATATGTGTTATATATCTATGTGTGCCTGTGTGTGCTTATATTTATATATACATATATATACATGCATACGGATAGACACATTCATATATACTTATCTGTGTGTGTGTGTGTGTCACAGGCACACACACACACACACATAGAGATTAGTTTATATATAAAAACACATAGATATATATAACACATATGTTTGTGCTATATACACACCCAATATACACACACACACATAGAAATAAGTATATAAATATATATAGACATATATATATATATATATGTATATATATATGTACATATAAATAAAGGCACACACAAACACACACATAGAGATTATTATATATGAGTGGGTATGTGTGGGTTTTATATATTGAGTATGTATGTGTGTGTGTGTGTGTCTATATAATATATCTTAATTTATACTAATATTTGTGTGGTTGCAATTACTATATATGAGTGTGTGTGTGTGTGTGTGTGTTTTATATATTGAGTATGTATGTATGTGTGTGTGTGTGTTTATACAATATATTTTAATTTATACCAATATTTATGTGGTTGCAATTAGTATATATGAGTGTGTGTGTGTGTTGGGTATATATAATCACAACTATATATAAATATATAGACACGCATATAAGACAAGTATATATGTGTGTGTGTATGTCTATATTATGGTTGTGAGTATGTATACATGTGTGTGTATTTGTGTTGGATATATGAGTATATATACTAATCACAAACACAATCACATGCACACACACACACAATATAGACATTAGTATATATAAGTTGTGTGTCTGTGTGTATAGATAATACACACACACATACACACACACACACACACACTCATATAAACTTATACCCATCACACACACGCACGCACTCATGTATAGACACAAAGAGATAACCACATATATGATTGTGAGTACACACATACAAACTGACACACATAGAGATTAGTATATATGAGTATGTGTGTGTGTCACAAATATATATATATATATATATATATATATATATATATATAGATTTGTGTATATATGAGTGTGTATATATGTGTGTATACCTATATATATTCATATATATGCACATACACACACACACGCAATTATATATAATTATATAAAAATATTTATATACATACCCATAACCGTATATATATGTACACATACACACACATAGAGATTAGTACATATATACATACTCACACACACACTCATATATACAACCATATAAATACATAGACACACACAATATATATATACCCAACACACACACTACACACACACACACTCATACATGCATATAATATATATATATATATATATATATATACTCAGAATCTGTGTGTGCATGTATATGAATATATAATGTACATGTATGTGTGTGTTGGGTATACATACTCACAACTATATCTTAATATATAGACACACACACACAAAGAAATGCATATATATGAGTGTGTGTGTGTGAGTGTGTATCTATATATTAATGCACGGATGCACGTATATATACCCAACACAGACAATCATATATATACTCACATATATAGAAAAGTATATATGTGTGTAAGTGTGTGTTCTCCATGTGTGTGTGTGTATGTGTTGGGTATACATACTCCCGACCGTATATAACACATACGTGTGTGTGTTTGTATTGGGTATACTCTCTCTCTCTCTCTCTATATATATATATATATATAT
>JACERR010000300.1:5000-15000 GCA_016760335.1 Gastrodia elata
GTGTGAGTGAGTGTGTATATGTGTGTTTCTATATTTGAGTGTGAATTATGTATATATATACTCATAACCATACTAATCATTATGTGTGGTATGTGCATATCTATGTACACACATACACAAACACATGAACACTCATATATACTAATCTCTATTTGTGTGTGTGTGCATAGACACACACATATTAGGCACACAGACACACACACACACACATACATACACACACACACACACGCTCATATAAATATGTATAGGCACACATAGAGATTATTATATATCTAGTGTGTGCGTGTGTGTATGTGTGTCTTGAGATACTCATAAGTATTTGTGTCTTTACATACACACAAATGCACACACACACACACACATAGAGATTAGTATATATATGAGTGTATGTCTATAGACATAGAAATAAGTATGAGTGTGTGTGTGTATGTGTCTCTATATATGTGTGTTATATACAAGTGTGTGTGTGTGTTATATGGTTATGAGTTCACACACACACACTAATAAATAACACACACATATAGAGATTAGTATATATGAGTGTGTGTGTGTGTGTATTTATATATACGATTGTGAGTATGTATACCTAACGCACATTGTGTATGTATACATTGTCGCAACCAATATTTGTGTACTTGCCACTATGTATACACATCCACACACGTACACACACTTATATATATTAATCTCAATATATGTGTGTGTTCAGTATACGTACTCACAACTATAGAGATTAGTTTATATGTGTTGTATACCCAATACACACACACAGACACTCATATATACATCTTGTTGTATATACACAAGCACATACACACAGATATATATAATTATTTTTATGTGTGTATTATATATATATACATACATGTATATAACACATACGTGTGTGTGTGTCTTTATATAGACACACAGACACACACATTTGGGTATACATAGTGTATATATGTGTGTGTGGACACACACACACTCACAAATGTGTTATATACATATATGCACACACACACATGCACATGTATATATATACAAACACACACATAGAGATTAGTGAATATGAGTGTGTGTGTGTGTGTATTGGGTATACATTATCACAACCGAATATATATACTTGTATGTGTGTGTGTGTGTGTGCGCGCGCACGCGTGTGTGGATGCACAAACAACCAATACGATTGTGAGTATGCATATATGAGTGTATGTGTATACACACTCATAACAAATGTGTGTGTGTGTTAGGTATACATACTCACAACATAAACTCACACACATACATGTGCTTTGTGTGTGTGTGTGTTGGGTATCTATGTATATATCTATGTGTGTGTTAGTATTTATACATAAACAAACACACACATTTTATATTATTGTGTGTACACATACACTCATCATACATACACACAGCAGTATATATATATATATAGACACACAAACACATCGTATATATATATATACATACATACATATATATATATATATATATATATATATATACACACACACACACATGCACACACACATTTATATATACTATATGTGTGTGTATATATATATATATTTTTATATATATATATATATATATGTGTCTATATATAATATAACACATACGTGTGTGTCTATATATATATATATATATATATATATATATATATATATATGTATGTAACACATACGCATGTGTGTTTATATATATATACACACACATAGACATACTCATAATCGCATATATACATGAGTATATATGAGTGTGTGTGTGTGTGTGTGTATACCCAACACACACACAAACATAACACATACGTATATAACTATATATATACATATATATATACATACTCACACACACACATAGATATTAGTATATATGAGTGTGTGTGTGTATGTTGTGAGTATGTATTCCCAACACACACACACACACATAGAGATATATGTATATATACCTAACTTATGAGTGTGTGTTTGTGTATATATATATATGGGTATGTGTTATATATATATATATATATATATATATATATAGATACATGTATATAGCATATACGCACATATATTTACACACAAACACACACATAGAGTAATGTATTGACACACACACACATATTTGACTGTGTATACATATCCATGTATATATATATTTATGAAGATAAGTATATATGAATATGTATACATAGTTTTGTGTGTGTGCGTGTTAGTATACATACTCACAACACCCAATACACACACACACACAGTATATATATATATATATATATATATGATTGTGTGTGTACCCAATATACACACACACATACACACTCACATGCATATGTGTGTTTGTGTGTGTATGTATATATATGTAGATACACACATACATACACACACACACACACATTTAGATAAGTTTATATGAGTGTGTACGTCTATATGTATGTAGCTAGAGACAGACACACACACATGTGTGTATGTGTGTCTATATATATATATATATACGGTTGTGATTATGTATATACAACACACACACACACCTGTATATAAAACATACGTGTGTGCTATCACACACAATATATATACATATACCTAATACATTGATACACACACACACAAACTCATATTTACTAATCTCTATATGTGTTTTGTTTGTGTGTGTGTACGTGTGTTGGGTATACGTACTCAAAACTGTTTGTGTCTATATATTTATTTACGGTTGTGAGTATGTATACCAAATACACATACATATATATATATATATATATATATATATATATATATATATGTATATACATATATATATATATATATAATAATCACATGTGTAGTGTAAGTATATATATATATATATATATATATATATATAATATTTGTGTGTGTGTGAGCACGCACACATACAACCCATGTGTGTGTGTTGGGTATATATACTCACAACCGTATGTGTGCGTGTGTTGGGTATATATAATGACAACATAGACACACATACACACACTCATATATACTTATCATTATGTGTGTGTGTGTGTGTGTTGTAAGTATGTATACCCAACACAACACACATACACACATATAGACACACATATATATGTATATATATATATATATATATATCTTTTTGTACACATGCTTACATGGAGATTAGTATATGTCAGTGTGTGTATGTGTGTGCATGTTGGGTATATATACTCATGAATGTATATATATATATATATATATATATATGTGTGTGTGTGTGTGTGTGTGTGTGTGTGTGTGTGTGTGTGTTGTGTGTGTGTGTACAGTTGTGTGACACACATACACTCATAGAGGTTAGTATATATACCGACAACCACACATACACAAACACTTATATATATTTATCTATATGTGCATTATGTATACCTAACATACACACACGTACACACACAAACGCATATATGTAGTCTGTGAGTTCATATACCCACACTCATTCATATAACACCACACATAGAGATTAGTATATAAAAGTATGTGTGTGTGTGTGTTCGGTATACATACTCACATATAGATTATACGGTTGTCAGTATGCATACTCTATGTGTGTGTGTGTGTGTCTTGGGTAACACACACATACACTCATACACACACACACACACACACTCATATATATATGTATGTACACACACATACACTCATATATGCATGTATGTACAGACGCACATATACACACTCATATATACTAATTTATATATGTGTGTGTGTGTTGGGCACACACTTACCGTATATATGAGTCAGTTGTGTGTGTGTGTGTGTGTATTTGTTTATGTGTTTGTGTCACATATAGAGATTAGTATGTATACCCACACAATCATACATACTCATAACCATGTGTTGGGTATACAGACACACACACACACAAACACACACATATATACTAATCTCTATATGTGTGTGTGCCTATATATATAGGTGTGTTTAACACAAATATAGTCATATATATTTATACTTCTCTCTATGTGTGTGTGTGTCTGTATATTTGTGAGTATGTATACACACACTTATATATACTAATCCTTATGTGTGTGTCTGTGTACGTTTGTGTGTATATATATAACTACATAATACATAGACACGCACACATACACACACTCCATATGTGTGTGGGTGTGTTACTCACAAAACACATACACAGATTTATATATTTAAGTGTGTGTGTGTGTTTGAGTGTGTGATGGGTGTGTGTGGTATACTAAATATAAATACACACACATACAATGGTATATATATATAAATATATAGAAACATACACACAACACATATACACACATGTGTATATATATATACTCTATATACGGTTGTGAGTATGTTCATCTATACCTACTCACTATGTGTGAGTTTGTTTGTGTTAACACACATAAAGATTAGTATATATGAATGTGTGCATATGTATGTATGTGTGTATTGGGTATACATTCGTGTCTATCTATATATTAATAAATGGTTGTGAGTATGTATACCCAACACATACACACATGTGTGTGCGTGTGTTGGGTATACATACTTGTATTTATATGTGTGTGTGTGTGTGTGTGTGTGTGTGTGTATTTGTATGGGTATACATATAGCATATAGGCAACATAGGTTGTTGGAACCCATACATGTGTGGTATATATACGTACTCACAACTCATATATACAACTGTATGTATGAGTGTATATTTGAGTGTGTGTGCATGTGTTTATATGTGTGTGTGCACACACATAGAGAATAGTATATATACCTATATATATACTATTATATGTGTTTTTGTGTATCTATCTGTATAATTGTATAAATATTGTGTGTGTGTGTGTATGTTCTCACAACCGTATATATAAGTATGTGTATCGTATGCATAGACACATATGTGTGTGTGTGTGTCTACGCGCACACTCATATATGTGTGTTGGGTGTATGTGTATGACACAACACACACAACACACACATACACACACACATGTGTGTGCATACACAAACATATATGACACACACACATGTGTTCACACACACATGTATGTGACACACACACACCCATAAGTATATATGAGTGTATGTGTGTGTGTGTGTTGTGACACACGCACACCCATATATATATATATATATACTTGTATATAATATAGATACACTCATATATATGATCATATATACTAGTCTATATGAGTGTGTATGTGTGTGTGTATGTTGGGTATGCATACTATATATTTGTGTATACATATATGAGTATATCCCAACACGCACACACAAACACACACACACACACACACACACACACACACACACACACACACACACACACACACACACATATATATATATATATATATATATACTTGTATATAATATAGATACACTCATATATATGATCATATATACTAGTCTATACGAGTGTGTATGTGTGTATGTATGTTGGGTATGCATACTATATATTTGTGTATACATATATGAGTATATCCCAACACGCACACACAAACACACACACACATTTATATATATTAATCTATATGTGTGTTATGTATACCCAACACACACACACACACACACAAACACATACATACACACACAAACACATATATGCGGTCTGTGAGTATATATACCCACACATATTCATATAACACACACACAAATACACACACATAGAGATTAGTATATAAGAGTGTGTGTGTGTGTGTATGTGTTGGGTATACATACCCACATAGAGATTAGTATATAAGTGTGTATGTGTGTATGTGTTGGGTATACATACTCTATGTGTGTGTGTGTGTGTGTATCTTAGGTAACACACACACACACACTTATATATGCATATATGTACACACACACACACACACACTTATATATACTAATTTCTATATGTGTATGCATGTGTGTTGGGCACACACATACCATATATATGAGTCAGTTGTGTGTGTGTGTGTGTGTGTGTGTGTGTGTGTGTGTGTGTTTGTGTTTATATGTGTGTGTTTGTGTGTGTTTGTGTGTGTGTGGTGTGTCACACATAGAGATTAGTATGCTTGCCCACACAACCATATATACTCACAACCGTGTGTTGGGTATACATACATGCACACACATAAATACACATATATATACTAATCTCTATGTGTGTTTGCCTATATATATATATATATATATATATATATATATATATATATATATATATATATATATATATATATATAGCTGTGTATAACACAAATATAGTTGTACATATTTATACTTCTCTATGTGTGTATGTTTATTAGAAATACATACTCATATATGGGTGTTTGTGTGTGTGTTGGGTATACATACTCACAACCATTCTATGTGTGTGTGTGTCTGTGTTATGTCACTTAAGGATAAGTATATATGAGTATGTGTATGTCTATATTTATATATGGTTGTGAGTATGTATATACATGTATGTGCCACACTCACACATACATATAAGCTTATCTCCATGTGTGTGCCACACTCACACACACATAAATATACTTATCTCTATGTGTGTGTATGTGTGTCTCTATCTATATGTATTTGTATACACAATACACGCACACACATATCTATATATATATAGACACACGTATACACACACACACTCATAAACACACACACACACACACACTCATATATACGCACACCGATAGTAGACACACACACATATGCACATAGATATATATATATATATTAGTGTGTGTGTGTGTTTATATATTCACACACACACATACATTCCTATAAATATATATGAGTGTGTGTGTATATAATAGATACACAGTTGTGAGTATGTATACCCATATATATACCAAGTATATACATAATCTCATATATTTATATACGTACTCATATGTATACCCATATAAATGACTGCGTACAGATGTGTGTATGTGTGTGTTGAGTATACATACTCAGACACGCACACACACACACACACGCATACCAACACACACATATTTATATACAATTGTGAGTATATATACCCGATGGATACACAAATGCGTTTACACTCATACACACACACACACACACATATATATACTAATCTCTATATGAGTGTGTGTGTGCACTCATACTATATATATATATCTCTATGTAGTATCTGTGTCTGCATGTGTGTATGTAGTATATATGAGTGTGTTTATATATTTATATATAGTTGTATGTATATACGGTTGTGAGTTTTTATCGCCAATACACACACTCATATATACTAATCTCTATGTGTGTGTCTATATATTTTTATGGGTATACATATAACGCGTGTGTGTGCATATCTGTGAGTATGTATACCAATATATATTAATCCTTATGTCTACACATAGATATATATATACCACACACATATATATGTTGAGTATCACACTCTCAATGTGTGTGTGGTTTGTGAGTATGTATACACATACTCATATACACTAACCTCTATGTATGTGTATGTGTGTGTGTGTGTGTTTGTGTGTATATATATATTTATATAAATAAATAAACATGCACACACACACACACACACACACTCCATGTGTGTGTGTGTGTTACTCACAATAACATATATATACAGATATATATATATATATATATATATATATATATATAAGTGTGTGTGTGTGTGTGGTATACCCAACACAGATACACACACACACAATGGTATATATATATATATATATAAATACACAAACAACACACACACACATGTGTCTATATATATACACTCTATATATGGTTGTGAGTACGTTCATCTATCCATACTCATTGTGTATGTTTGTGTGTGCTAACACATATAAAGATTAGTATATATAAATGTCTATGTATGTGGGTATATATACTTGTGTGTGTGTGTGTGTGTATAGTCCGTGTGAGTATATATATATATATATATGTGTGTGTGTGTGTGTTATAGAGATTAGTATATATATGCATATACACAGCCATTGTGTGTGTGTGTGTGTATATTTAGTATACATACTCACACACACACTTATATATACTAATCTGTGTGTGTTAGTATGTATACACACACATACTCATATATACACAGACACACTCATAAGCACACTCGAAAAGTATATGAGTGTGTGTGTCTTACTAATCTCTATGTGTGTGTATTTGTATGCGTGTACACACATGTGTGTATGCGTGTGTGTCTATACTAATATATGTGTCTTACTAATCTCTATACGAGTGTGTGTGTGTGTGTGTTTGTGTGTGTGTCTATATATATATACGATGTGTGTGTGCGTGTGTTAGATAAATACACACACTGACACAAATAGAGATTAGTATATGTGCACACACACACACACACATACATAGAGATTAGTATATATGTGTGTGTGACATGTGTGTGTGCACCTGTAAGTGTGTGTGTGTGTGTGCCTATACATATATGAGTGTGTGTTTGTGTATGAGTGTTATCATATATACTAATCTCTATGTGTCCGTATCTCTATATATGAGTATGTATACTAATATTTGTGTGACAATATATGAGTGTATGTGTGTGTGTGTATTGCACATACATGTGTGTGTCTATTTGCCCAACACACACTCATACAAATGAAATACACACACAGAGATTAGCATATTTGAGTGTGTGTGTGTGTGTGCGTGCGTCTATATATGAGTGTTTGTATGTGTGTGTGTGATGCACGTGTTCACTTATATATGTGTGTGCTGTGTGTGTGTATGTGTGAGTATGTGTGTGGGTATATATACTCACAAACATATATACACACACATACACACACATATATATACGGTGTGTGTGTCCAGATATATATATATACACACATTGTATATATGTGTGTGTATATATATAATCTCTATATGTGTTTGTGTGTGTGTATATTTATATGAGTATGTATACTTATAATGTACCTAACACACACACACACATGCACAAGATATATATATATACATATATATATATATATATATATATATATATATACACACACACAGATATATATATATATATATATATATATATATATATATATATATTAGTTTGTTTGTGTGTTTAGCATATACATACTCTCAATCGTATATAAATATACATATACATAGAGAGACACAAATACATACACACACACACAACACACACATGCACATAGACACACGCACACTCATACAAACACACACACATAAAGATTAGTATATATGTGTGTGTTTGTGTGCGTGTTGGGTAAACATACTCATATATTTATATAGTTGTGAGTATGTATACCCAACACACACACACACAGTCATATATACTAATATGTATGTGTGTGTGTTTGTGTGAATGCATGTGTTGTGTATGTGTGTGTGTGTGTGTCTCTACATACATGTATATTTATATATTTATGAGTATGTATACCAAACACAAACACACACATGTGTGTATGTTATAGACACATATGTGTTGTGAGTATGTATACCCAAATACACATACACACATACACATAGATAGAAATTAATATATATAAGTGTCTGTGTGTGTGTCTATATATATTTGTGCATGTGTGATAATACATGCGTGTGTATGTTTATATATTTATACACTATTGTGAGTATGTATACCCACACTCACTCATATATGTGTGCCTATATATATGAGTCACACACACACAAGAAGATAAGTATACATCAGTGTGTATGTTTTTGCTATACGGTGTGTAAGTATGAATATATGTGTGTCTATACATAATTGACTGTGTGTGTGTTTGTTGGGTATACATACTCACACTCATAATCTCTATATGTGTGTACTTATGTGTGTATGTGCACAAATAGAGATAAGTATATATATACCTATGCACACAGAGATAAATATAAATGAGTGCACGTGTGTGTGTGTTTAGGCACACACACACTAATGTATACTAATATATATATACACACATAGAGCTTATATATATATATATATATATATGAGTTTATGTGTGTGTATGAGTGCACATACACATAGAGATCAGTATATATGAGTGTGTGTGTGTATATCTATATGCATGTATGTAGAGACACACCACTTACACACATAGAGATAAGTATATAAGAGTGTGTGTGTGTGTGTGTGTGCATGTATGTGT
>JACERR010000300.1:32500-35000 GCA_016760335.1 Gastrodia elata
ATTAGTACAAACACACACACACACACACTCGTGATAACTCATACGTATGTCAAACACACTCATATATACTAATCACTATGTGAGTGTGAGTGTGTCACATACATATAGAGATAAGTATATATGAGTGTGTGTGTGTGTGTGTGTCTATATTTATAAATATAGACACACACATACACACACATTCAAAGATATGTATGTATGTGTGTGTATAGACACACTTGGGTATACATACACACATACACATAAATAAATACATATAGAGGTTAGTATATATAAGTGTGTGTGTTGTGTGTGTGTGTATGTTGTGTGTATGTGTGTGCTCCATGTGTGTGTGTGTGTATGTTGTGTGTATGTGTGTGCTCCATGTGTGTGTGTGATTATGTATACCTAAGAACACACACTCACATATAGAGATCAGTAAATAAGTATGAGTGTGTGTTGGGAATACAAATGTGTGTGTGTCACACGCAGATATATAAAGGCACACACACACACACACTCATATATACTAATCTCCATGTATTTGTGTTAATATATATACACTCTGTGATAACACATACTCACACACACACACAAACACACACAACACACAAACAGATCTTATAACCTAATCATTATGTGTGTGTGTGTTTATCAAACAAATATAAAACACACACACACACTTATATATAGATATATAACACATATGTGTACGTGTCTCACAAACAACACACACATAGACACACACACCCACACCCACACACACACGCACTCACACACTCATATATACTCATATATACTAATCTCTATATGTGTATGTACACCTAATACAAATATATCTATATGTGCATGTGTCTATAAAATATTATAGATTAGTATATATGTTATAAATATAAGAGTGTGTGTGTATGTTGGGTACCTATATATATATATATAAATCTATGTTTGTGACATATATTTATATATGACACACACACAAACACACATAAATATTAATATATATGAGTGTGTGTGTGTGTGTGTGTACATATATATATATATATATATATACCCAACATATAGATATTTAAATATATATATATGTGTGTGTTGGGTATACAGACTCATATCTGTATTTTTATATGAGTGTGTGTGTGTGTGTGTAAGATATATATACTCACATACATGCATATACACACATATATATATATTAATCTTTATATGTATATATATATATATATATATACGATACGGTTGGGAGTATGTATATATATATTTTTTATATATGTATATTTATATTCGATTGTGAGTTTGTATGTGCGTGTGTATATGTTGGGTATACATACTCATAACCATATAAATATATAAATATATATATATATATACACACACACACACACTATATATATATATATATATATAATCTAAATGTATATTTGTTTATGTGTGTGTGTTTATGTTGGGTAGGAGTTTGTATACCCAACACACACACATAGATAAATATATATATATACATATATATATAGGCACTCACAAAGACACACACACACACACACACATATTGTGTCGTGCATATATAATCATAACCATATATAAATATATATACTAACAACCTTATATAAATATATAGACTCGCACACATATGTGTTAACACACATAAAAATAAGATAATATATATATATATATATATATATATATATATATATATATATACATAGAGATTTATATAGAGTGTTTATATGTGTTGGGTATATATACTTACAACTGTATATAAATATGTATACACACACTCACACATACACAGACACACTCATATATATCTTTATATGATTGTGAGTATATATATAGACACACACACATAGAGATTAGTATATATGAGTGTGTGTGTGTGTGTGTATCTTTGGGTTTATATATAAACATACACAAACACGCACACACACACACACTCATATATTCTAATATTACTCAATGTGTGTGTTTATGTGTGTATTTCTATATATTTATATATATATTGACATATACCAATACACACATACACACAAACACACACACACATGGAGATAAGTATATATGGGTGTATGTGTGTGTTGGTGTGTGTCAATATATATATAAATATATAGACACACTTTTTTCACATAAACATACACACATAGAGTAATATTAGAATATATGAGTGTGTGAGTATGTATATCCACACTTAAATACACAATCATATATAAATATATAGACACACACTTATATATACTAATCTTTATATGTGTTTGTGTCTATGTAATCTCTATGTGCTGGAATGTAACACACCAATCTCTATGTGTGTGTGTGTTATACAAACACACACACATAGTGTGTGTGTGTGTGTGTATGTGTGTGCGTGTGTGTTATAAACTAATCGCTTTGTGTGTGTGTTTGTGTGTGTGTATGTGTATATATACGATTTTGAATATGTATACCTAACACACATAAACACACACAGATAGAGATTAGTATATATGAATGTGTGTGTGTGTGTCCACAAACACTTATATATATTAATCTATATGTA
>JACERR010000301.1:5000-12500 GCA_016760335.1 Gastrodia elata
GTGTGCTATTTATATATGGTTGTGTGTGTTGGGTATATATACTCACAATAGTATATATATATAAAGGCACACACATAAATAACACATACGTATGTGTGTGTGTTCTCACAGCCGTATAGACATACATACACACACACAAACACAACACATAGACACACTTATGTATACCTATCTCTATATTTATATATATCCAACTCACAGACACACACACACACATATTATTGATATATAGGCATAAACACACGCACACACATAGAGATTAGTATATAAGAGTGCGTGTATTTGTGTGTCTGTATGTGTTATATATTTGTATACATGCACACACATACACACACACACACACACTCATATATACTAATCTTTATGTGTGTGTGTGTGCCTATATATATATAGACATGTATATAACACATATGTGTGTGTGTGTGTGTCTGTGTGTGCCTATTGGGTATACATACTCACAACTGTAAATAAATATATAGATATACATATACCCAACACACATACACACTCATATATACTAATCTGTATGTATTATATATATGCATATTTATATACATACTCACAACCATATATAAATATACGTGTGTGGGTTGGGTATATATACTCTGAGTGTGTGTGTCATATATACTAATCTCACATATGTATACCCAACACACACATACATACATACACACACTCATATATATTAATCTGTATATGTATATGTGTGTGTGTGTCTATATATATATAGGGTTGTGAGTATGTATACCTAGTACACGCACACACACGCACTCATATGTACTAATCTCTTTGTGTGCGTGTTTGTGTGTGTGTTTGTGTATATATATAAATGAGTGCGTGTGTGTACATATATATTTATAAGAATATAAGTATATATACATGTATGTATTTGGGTATACATACTCTGAGTGTTTGTGTACCTATATATGTATATATATACGCACACACACACATGTTATATACATGTATACACACATGTGTGTGTGTGTTGGATATACATACTCACACTCACGTATGTGTTATCACACACATAGATATATATAAAGACACACACATATATTATATACATGTATACACACATGTATGTGTGTGTGTGTCTATATATATGTACACACACACACTTAGATATACTAAGAACTGTATATTTGAGTGTGTGTATCTGTGTGATTGTGTGTGTGTGTGTGATTGTACATATATATATATATATGTGAGTGTGTGTGTGTGTATATATATACTCATACATATATAAGTATATTATGTGTGTGTTTGTGTGTGTAGACACTCATATATACTAATCTCTATGTGTGCATGTTTGTGTGTGTGTGTGATCCATATATATGTATACTCATAATCATATATCCAACACACAGACACATACACTCATGTACAAACACACATACACACAAATACATACACATAGAGATTAGTATATATGAGTGTGTAACTGTATATGAATATGTGTGTGTGTGTGTGATAAATAGACACACACATAAAGATAAATTGAGTATACATACTCATAACACACCCATGTATATGTTGTGAGTATATATGCATAATCATCTCTATATATATAAGTATATATGAGTGTGTGCATGTGACACACTATATGAGTGTGTGTGTGTGTATGTATTGAGGCATGTGTGTGTGTGTTACCCAACATGTGTGTGTGATATATATGAGACACACACACACACACATAAAGATTAGTTTACATACACCCAATCCATATAATAATCTCCCATATATACTAATCTCTATATGTGTGTACTTGTGTGTGTGATACCCATATATACCATGCGCACACACACACTCACACACTCATATATACTTACCTCCATATGTATGTGTGTGTACTGGGTATACATACTCACAACTGTATATATATAAGATGCACACATAGCCAACACATACGTGAGTGTGTGTGTATGTGTATGTGTTGGGTATACATAATTTATATGAGTGTGTGTTATATATACATACTCACACACACACACACACACACAAACACACATGTATATCGATTAGTATAAATGAGTGTGTATGTTTTATGTGTGTGTGTATGTGTGTGTAATGACACACACACACACATATAGAGATAAGTATATATGAGTGTCTATATGTGTTGTGAGTATGTATGCAGATACTCATAACCGTATCTATATAAAGGCACACACACATAAACACTCATATATACTAATCTCTCTGTGTGTGTGTGTGTGTGTCTATATATATATATATACAGATGGTTATGAGTATGTGTATATACACTCACAACAAACGTAGATACACACACACATAGGGATAAGTATGTATGTGAGTATGTATACCTAACACACACACACACACATTTACATATGTGTTTGCTATGTGTGTGTCTTATATATATGCGACTGTGAGTATGCACAATAGTATACACACAAACTCATACCCAACACACACGCATAGAGATCATGCACACATACACACATACTCCATACATGTGTGGTTGTGTGTGTGTGTATCTGTGCTTGTATATATGAGTTTGTATGTGCGACACACACATACTAGAGATTAGTATATAACACATATACGCTATACACTAATCTTTATGTGTGTGTGTCACACACATAAACACATATGTGTAATCACAGCACATAGGTATGTGTTATCACACACACACTTAACACATGTGTGTGCGTGTGCCACACACTTATATATACTTATGTCTATATGTGTGTATGTGTGTTGGGTATACATACTCATATATATGTGTGTGAGTGTTATATAACTATATAGATATAGACATATAGAATACATACTATATATATATATTATATATATACATACATACATAGATATTAGTATATATGGTTATCACAAAGATAGATATATACTTTAGGCACACACAGTTACACTCATGTATACTAAACTCTATGTGTGTGCGTCTATGTGCTGCCCAACACTATAAATATATAAATATATGACACACAAACACACACACACACACACACACACACACATATATATATATATATATATATATATATATATATATATATATATATATATATATATATATATGAATGTGTTCGGGTTCTATATGTGTGTGTGCTTGTCTATATAACACATATGTGTGTGTGTGGATATTCATACTCACAACTATATAAAAATGTATAGACGCACACACACACATATAAACATAGAGAAAAGTATATATGTGTTTTTGTGTATAAGCACACTCATATATACTAATCTCTACCCATGTGTGTGTGTGTCTATATATATGAGTGTGTTGTATACGTCTGTGAGTGAGTGTGTGTGTGTGTGTTCGGTATACGTACTCATATATATATTTGTGTGTTATATAAATATATATATATATAGAGTCATGGTATTCATACTCTATATATATATATATACATATATATATATATATATATATATATATATATATATATATGTGTGTGTGTGTGTGTGTGTGTGTGTGTGTGTGTGTGTGTGTTTGTGTGTGTGTTAATATATATGATTATCACACATATAGATATATACTATAGGCACACAGACAAATGCATGTGTATATACAAATCTCTATGTGTGTGCGTGTATATGTTTATAACACACAAACATAAGGATTAGTATGTATAAGTATGTGAGTGAATGTGTGTGTGTGAGAGAGATTATATATGTGTGTATGTATACCCAACACACTTATATATACTTATCTCTATGTGTGTGTGACACACACACATGAACACACACACACACACACACACACACACACACACACACACACACACACACACACACACACACACACACACATATATATATATATATATATCTGTATGTGTGAGATATTATATATAATTGTGATTATGTATATCCAACACACTCATATATACATATCTGTATGTGTATTTGTGACACACATACATGGATACACACACATGGATACACACAACCACACACACACACACACACACACACACACATATATATATATATATATATATATATATATATCTGTGTGTGTGTATGTGTGAGTATGTATACCTAACACATACACAACACACATAGATATGATACACACACATATATTTATATCTATGTGTGTATGTGTGTCACACACGCGCACACATACACACACACACATATAGAGAGAGTATGTATACTGTATGTGTGTGTGTGTGTGTTGGGTGTGTGTGTGTGTATATATATATATTTATATATATAAACACACACATACACACAGTTATATATACACATACTCACAGACACACTCGTATACACATATAAATATAAAGACACACACATAAATAACATATACGTATGTGTGTATGTTCTCATAGCCGTATAGACACACATACACACACACAAACACAACACACAGACACACTCATATATACATATTTCCATATTTATATATGTCCAACTCACACACACACAAACACACACACATATATTATATATATATAGGCACACACACATACACACATAGAGATTAGCATATATGAGTGTGTATGTGTGTGTATGCATGTATATGTATTTGTATTTGTGTGTCTATATGTGTTATAGATTTGTATAGATGCACATACACACACACACACACTCATATATACTAATCTTTATGTGTATCTGTACCTATATATATAGATATGTATATAACACATATATGTGTGTCTGTGTGTCTGTGTGTACCTATTGGGTATACATACTCATAACTGTAAATAAATATATAGATATATGTATACCCAACACACACACACACACACACTCATATATACTAATTTGTATGTACTAAATACATGTATATATATATACTCACAACCATATATAAATATACATGTGTATTGGTTGGATATACATACTCTGAGTGTGTGTCATATATACTAATCTCACGTATGCATACCCAATACACATATACATATATATAGACTCGCATATACTAATCTCTATGTGTATATGTGTATGTATTTCTGTATATATATAGGGTTGTCAGTATGTATACCCAACACACACACTCATATGTACTAATCTCTATGTGTGTTTATTTGTGTGAGTATTTGTGTATATATATAAATGAGTGTATGTGTTTGTGTACCTATATATATAAGAATATAAGTATATATACAAATGTATACACACACACACACACTCATATATATATTTAGATATGTATATATGAGTGTGTGTGAGTGTGTGTGTTGGGTATACATACTCATGTGTACATACACAAACATATGCTCAAATATACTACACGTATGTGTTATCACACACACAAACACACACACTCAAACATACTCACATAGAGATATAAATAAATAGACAAATATACATATGTGTTATATATTCATAAAGATTAGTATATATTTAATTGTGTGTGTCTGTGTTTGTGTATACCCAACACACACACACACACACACATACACACACACATACACACACACATATATACACACATACATACACACATACACACACACACACACACATACACACACACATACACACACACATATATACACACATACATACACACATACACACATATATATATACTATTATACTTTTCTCTTTCTATATATTTATATATGGTTATGTATGTAAGCCCAACACATCACACACACATAGATATATATATATATATACTTATCTCTATATGCATATATATATATAGTTGTGAGTACGTATACCCACGTACATACACACACACTCTTATATATTAATCTTCATGTGTGTGTGTGTATGTCTATATAGGTACTCATATAGAGATATACTAATCTCTATATATGTGTGTGAGTATGTATACCCGACACATTATATACGGTTGTGAGTATGTATACCCAATACCTATATACATAGAGATTAGTAATTATGAGTGTGTGTGTGTGTATGTGTGTGTGTGTGAATACACATAAACACACACAATTATGTATACACACAGAGTATGTATACGCATTAGTATATATGGGTGTGTGTATGTGCTCTATGTGTGTGTCTATATATTTATGTATTTGTGTGTGTATGTGTATTTGTGTGTGTGAGTGTGTTTGTCTATATATTTACTTGTGTGTGTGTGTGTGATGAGTATACACACAACACACACACACACACTCGCACACTCACACACACCCACACTCACACACACTCACACGCAGACACACACAAATACACACACACACACATACACACACACACACTCATATATACCAATAGGTATACATACTCTTTGTGTATATACATAGTTATTTGTATGTGTATATTTGGTATACCGACACATAGAGATAAGTATACACACACAAACACACACACACACTCACACACACACACACACACACACACACACATATATATATATATATATATATATATATATATATATATATATATATATATATATATATATATATATATATATATATATACTTGTGAGTCTGTGTGTTTGTGTGTGTCTCTGTGTATGTGTGTGTGTTTGGTATATATACTTACACACACACATACTCATATATATTAATCTCTATTTATGTGTATTTTTGTGTTTGTGTACATAAATTAATAAACATATAGAGATTTGGGTATGTTTGGTTGGTGTGTGTGTGTGTTTGTGGGTCTATGTGTGCGTGTTTGCGCGCGTGTGTGTGTTTGCGCATGTGTGTGTGCACACACACACACAGACACACCCACAATCACTTACATATATGTGTGTTTCAGTATATATGAGTATGTATGAGTGTGTGTGTGTGTGTGTGTGAGTGTGTCTATATGTAGACATACATATATACATGTGTGTGTCGAAATATAGACACACACACATATATGTTATATATATGTATATACTAATCTCTATGAGTTTGTGTATGTGTGAGTGACATATAGATGTGTGTCTATGTATAAGCACACACCCTCATATAAACAGATATATTTATATATATTGTGTGTATGTGTGAGTATATATATCGTGTATTTATATAGACACAAATTATATATATATACAAAGATATATATAAATATATAGACACACACATAGAGATTAGGATATATGAGTGAGTGAGTGTATGTGTGTGTGTCTATGTGTTGGGTATATATACTCACAACTATATAAAAATATATAAATATACACAAATACACACATATAAAGATTAGTATATATGAGTGTGTGTATAGATGGGTTTGTGTGTGTGTGTGTGTGCATTGAGTATACATACTCACTGTTGTATATAAATATAAAAACACACATACACATACACACATATTAGTATATATATGTGTGTGTATGTCGATATATTTATATACGGTTGTGAGTATATATAACCAACACACATACACACACATAGGCACACATAGACACACACACACTCATATATGCAGTTGTGAGTATATATTTAAACACTAACACACACATGCACACACATGTGTGTGTATCTGTCTATGTGTTTATATATATTATGTGTGTGTCTATTTGCATGTATGCAAAGGCACACACACATACACATAGAGATAAGTATAAGCATATATTTAAAT
>JACERR010000301.1:17500-27650 GCA_016760335.1 Gastrodia elata
TAACACATATGTGTGTGTGTCTATATATGTGTTATGTGTGTATGTGTGTATATATATATGGTTGTGAGTATGTATACCCATATATATAGGTTTGTGTGTGTGTGTACACATACATACTCCACACACACACACACAAATACACACACATAGAGATAAAATATGTATGAGTGTGTGTGTGTGTGTGTGTGTTGTGTGTGTGTGAGGGAGTATGTATGTGTACACACATACACACACACATGCACTCAGTTGTGAGTATGTATACCTAACACACACACACACACATACACTAAATGGTGAGTATATATACTCAACACACACACACACACACACTCATATATACTAATGTGTTATGAGTATGCCTATCTATATATATTTATAATCTTACAAATACACACACATACACACACACTAAATATATAGACACTACAAACATAGACATACACACACACACACACACATATATATCTAGAGATAAGTATATATATAGAGATTAATATATACACATGTATGTGTATATATATATTAGTGTGTATGACACACACACACACAACACACATATATACCACATATTGAGATAAGTATACATGAGTGTGAGACACACTCATATATTTATCTAGAACTCACAATCATATATCTATAAATACATATATAGATATATAACTATATAGACACACACACATATGTATTATCACATGCACATAGATAAATATATAGAGCATGTATATGAATATATAACACATATGTGTGTGTGTATATATATTTATATACGGATGTGAGTATGTATACCCAACACACACAAATACACACACATATACATAAACTTACGGTTGTGAGTATCTATACCCAACACACATATGTGTGTGTGTGTATATGTGTATTGGGTGTATATATTCACAACCATATATAAAAATAGACACACATGTATTATATATTCATATACATGCTCTATGTATTTATCCCTATGTGTGTGATAGCACATACGTGTGTGCGTCTATATACATACATACATATATATATATATATATATATAATTGTGAGTGTGTTTATCCAGCACACACATACACATATGTTATACACACACACACACATACACATACGCACCATACATAGAGATTAGTATATATATGTGTGTGTGTGTGTGTGTGTATATATACTGTTGTGGGTATGTATACCTAACACACACACATATACATAGAGATTAGTATATATGAGTGTGTATATATTGTATGCATGTATTTGGACACACACATATACATAGAGATAAGAATATATATGTGTGGTAACGCATACATGTGTGTGTATATGTGTGACACACAAACACACATATATGTGTGTGTGTGTGTGTCACACGCACACACAAACACATAACACATGTATATAACATATGAGTATATATACAGGTATACACAACCTGTGTGTGTATGTGTACAGACACACACACACATGTGTGTGTGTGTATATGAGTATACATAGACACACGTATCTGTTATATATAAACAGTGTTTGTGTGTATCTTTATGTGTGTGTTGGGTATACATACTCATAATTATAAATATATATATATATATATTTATATATATATATATATATATATATCTATGTGTGTGTGATATATATACTCATATATATACACACAATATAATATATATATATACACACACATCTGTGTTATCACACACACTCATGTATATATAGAGATTTGTATATATGAGTGTGTCACACACACATATACATAAGTATATATACGTGTGTGTGTGTGTGTTGGGTGTGTTTGTGTGTGTTTGTTTGAGTGTGTGTGTCTGTATGTGTGTTAGGTGTGTGTGTGTATATACTTATCTCTATGTGTGTTGAGTGTGTGTGTGTGTCTATGTATATTGAGTATACATACTCTCATGTATACGATATGTATGTGTGTGTGCATGTGTGTGTGTCTACATACATGCATACAGACACACATACTCATATGTGTGTGTGTGTGTGTGTGTGTGTGTTGGGTACACACATGTATATATGTATCCATGTGTGTGTGAAAACATATATATGTGTGTGTGTTGGGTATACATACTCATACCCACACACACACACATATGTGTTATCACAAACACAGAGATATGTATACACACACACACTCATAACATGAGTTGGGCATACATACTCATAACACACACACACACATAGATATATGAGTACATGTGTGTTTTTGTGATACTCACAACTGTGTGTGTGTGTGTCTAGATATTTTATGAGTGTGTGTGTATGTGTGTCTAGATATTTTTTGAGTGTGTGTATGTGTGGGTCTCGTGTGTGTGTGTGTCTATATATATATATATATATATATATATATATATATTAATCTCTATATACTTATATTCTATCATACACACACATTTATGTGTTTCTATATGTGTGTGTGTATCTCTAGCACACACACACACATACACAGTCATATATACTTATCTCGATGTGTGTGTGACACACACACACACACATACCATATATCTGTATATAGAAACATACACACACACTCATATATCTCTATGTGTGTGTTAGGGTGTGTATACTCACACACACAAATACACACACACACGCACATGGTATATAAGTGTGAGTATATATACCCAACATAGATATATATAATCTCTATATATGTGTATGTGTCTGAGTATGTGTGTGTGTGTGTGTGTTACAATGTATGTGTTATATTGACACACACACATACTCACACACACTATTGTGTCTATATAACACATATGTTGTGAGTATGTACACACATCCATGGTGTGTGTGTATACTCACCATACACACACACACAAATATTGAGACACACACATATAAGGATTAGTTTTATACTTGAATATACATACTCACAACTATATATATATATATATACACACACACACTCATATATGTATGATTTTACATGCATATATGAGTGTGAGTATGTGTACACACACACACACATGTGTGTGTTGGGTATACATACTAATCTCTATGTGTATGTGTTGTGAGTATGTATAGCTAACATACACACACATACACTGTACTGAATATACATACTCACAAACACACATAGTGTCTATGCGTGCCTATATACATGTCTAAATGTGTATATATACTCTTATATATGTCTGTATGCCCAACATAAACATCCACACGCTTATATATACTAATCTCTATATTTTTATACGGTTGTGAGTATGTATACCCAACACATATTTGTGTGTGTGTTATGTTTGTGTAGAGGCAGTCACACAAACACACACACACTCATATATACTAATCTCTATGTATCTGTGTTTATGTTAATGTTTGTGTGTCTATACACACACACACATGGAGATAAGTACATATGAGTGTATGTTTGTGTGTATATATATGAGTGACATGTGTATATTTATAATACACACACACACAGTCACACACACTCATATAAACTTATCTCTATGAGTATGCATACTCACAATTGTGTATGTATGTGTGTGTGTATGTACAGACATACACACACAGACACATAGAGATAAGTATAAGTGTGTGTATGTGTGTATGTGTATGTCTCAATATACACACACACTCACATAAATGGTTCTGAGTATGCATACTCATAGAGTTAATATATATGAGAGTATGTGTGAGTGTGTGGTGTGGTTGTGTGTGCGTTATACATATATACATGTCACTCATATATATACACACAAACACACACACACTCTATAACTTATCTCCATATGCGTGTGTTGATTTGTGTGTGTTGATATGTGTGTGACACATGCACATACACACAAACACACACACAAAGACAAACATATAGATATATATATATATATAATACACACACACACACTCACATAATTGTATTTCATACATGTATGTGTTATCACATACACAGATATATATATATAGATATATGAGTGTGTGTGTGTGTGTTGGGCATATATACTCACACAAAAAACACACACACACACACACACATATAAGTATATAAGTATATATGGAGTGGTGTGTGTGTGTGTGTGTCTATATATGAGTGTGTGTGTGTGATCCATATATATATATATACTCACACTCATATACCCAACACACAAACACACATACACATACTTGTATATGTGTATGAGTGTGTGTGTGTCTATATATGAGTGTGTGTGTGTCTGTGTGTGCCACACACTCATATATATTTATGTCAATGTGTGTGTGTTTGTATATGTGCACACAAACACACATACTCACATGTACTCATCTATGCCAATATATTTATATATGATTGGCACACACATACACACACACTCTCAAATTTGTTTATGTATTTATATACAGTTGGTACACACACACACTCACACACACACATACACATACTCACAACTGCAAACAGACACATACACACACAAATACACACACTCAAGCATATTAGTATATATGAGTGTGTGTTTGTGTGTGTGTGTGTGCATACTAATCTCTATGTGTGTGTTTTATGTGTGTGTGTGTGTTCAGGTATCTATATGTATCACACTCACAAACACATGTGCGTGTGTGTGTTGTGTGTGTGTGCATGTCTCTACATGGAGATAGTATATATGGGTGCACACACACACACTCCCACACACACAAATATACGTAATACTACTCATAGATAAATACACACACAAAGATGGGTATACATATTCACAACCATATATACGTATATAGACACACACATAAACACACACACCACACCAAAATTAATTTTATGTATAAGCAAACATATACACATACACACACACCCACACACACACTAATATATACTAATCTCTATACACATGTGTGTGTCTATATATATGAGTGTGTGTATATGTGTGTGTGAGAGTGTGTATTGGGTATACATACTCATATATATATGTGTGTGTTATATTAATAAATAAATATATACACATGGTCTTCATATTATATATATATATATATATATATATATAGATATATATATATATATATATATATATATATATATATCAGAGTGTGTATGATATATTTATAATGTTGGGTAACACACACACACATAGAAATAGTATATATGAGTATTTTTTATGTATGTGTATACTCACACACACATATAGAGATAAGTATGTATACCCAACACACAATGCACACACACACATATACATATAATACACGCACATGCATGTGTATATATGATTGTCACACACCTAGATATATACTATAGGCACACACAGACACATGCATGTGTACATACTAATTTTTATGTGTGTGTGTGTCTATAATACACGCACATAGACATTACTATATATGAGTGTGTTAGTGTGTGTGTGAGATTACATATGTATGTGACTGTCTATACCCAACACACTCATATATACTTATCTATAATGTGTGTGTGACACACACACACACAAATATATATATATATATATATCTGTGTGTGTGTGTGTGTGTGTGTGTGTGTGTATGTGTGTGTGTGTGTGAGTGTGAGATTATATATGTGTGTGAGTATGTATACCCAACATACTCATATATACTTATCTCTATATATGTGTGTGACACACACACATGGACCTACACACACACACACATACACAATTACACACACATATAGATTAGTATTTAAGAGGGCGTGTGTGTGTGCATGTCTATATATTAGTATACGGTTGTGAGTACACACAACAGACATACACACACTCATATATACTTATTTTCATGTGTGTATGTCTATATACTAATCTTTACAAGTGTGTTTATATGAGTGTGTGTGTGTGTGGTTTGAGCATACACACTCATATATACTTATCTCTATATGATAATATATGGTTATGAGTATGCATACCCAATATATACTATTCTCTATATATGTGTTTGTGAGTGTGGTGTCTATGGTTAGTATACATACATATGTGCATGTGTGTATATATATATATATTTATATACGGTTCTGAGTATGTAAGCTCAACATACACACACACACACACACTATATATACTAATTTCTACATACGTGTGTGTGTGTATGTTGGGAAAAATACTCATATATATATGTGTGTGTTATATGAATATATAGATATATACACATAGAGTACATAATCTATATATATATATATATATTTATATATATATTATACACATAGATATTAGTATATGATTGTCACAAATACAGATATAACTATAGGCACATACATACGTACTCATGTATACTAATATCTATGTGTATGCGTGTGTGTTGCGCAACACTATAAATATATGACACACACACACATATATATATATATATATATGTATATATATATATATATATATATGTATAATATATATATTTGTGTGTGTGTGTGTGTGGGGGCGGGGGGGGGGTGTTTTCTCTATATATATATATGTGTGTGTGTGTGTGTGGTATGTGTGTGTGTTTTCTCTAAGTGTAATACACTCATATAACTTATCTCTATTAGTGTGAGTATTATACACATACACACTCACACTAGTCATAACACATACATAAAGATTATGTATATACTATATATATATATATATATATATATATATATATATATATATATGTGAGTTCTCTATGTGTGTATGTTTATCTATATAACACATACATGTGTGTGGGTATTCATACTCACAACCATATATAAATATATAGACACACACATATACATAGAGAAAATATATGAGTTTTTGTGTATAAGCAAACTCATATAAACTTATCTCGATATAATGAGTGTGTGTGTGTGTATGTGTGCGTGTGTATTGGGTATATATACACATACAAACCCACACACACACACTCATATATACTAATCTCTACACACGTGTGTGTGGTGTCTAAATATATGAGTGTGTTGTATATGTGTGTGAATGAGTCTATGTGTGTGTGTGTGTGGTGCATGTTGGGTATACGTACTCATATATATGTGTGTGCTTTATATAAATATAGATATATAGACACATGGTATTCATACTCTATATATGTATATATATATATTAGTATATATGATTGTCACACACATAGATATATACTATAGGCACACACGAATAAATGCATGTGTATATACTAATCTCTATGTGTGTGCGTGTATGTATCTATAATAAACACACATAGAGATTAGTATATATGAGTATGTGTGTGTATGTGTGTGTGTGTGTATGTAAGATTATATAGTGTGAGTATGTATACCCAACACACCATATATACTTATCTCTATGTGTGTGTGATACACACACATAGACACACACACACTATTATATATATATATATATCTCTATGTGTGGTATGTGTAAGAGATTATATATGTCTGTGTGTATGTACACCCAACACAGTCATATATACTTATCTCTATGTGTGTGTTGTGATACACACACATGAACACACACACACACACATGGATATAATACACACATATATTTATATCTATGTGTGTGTGTGTCTATATGAGTGTGTGTGTATCACACACACCACACACACACACATAAAAAGAGTATGTATACAGTGTGTGTGTGTGTGTCTATATATATATATATATGTACACACACACACACACTCATATATACTCTTTCTATATGTGTGTGTGTATGTGTATGTGCATGTATGTTATGTATATACACATACTACTCACACATAAATACTTAAACTAATCTCTATATACACAATTGTGTGTGTGTGTATTTGTGTTGGGTATACATACTCATAGTTGTATATAATATACATGTATGTAGACCCATATGTGTTATATCTCTACATGCACATACTATATAAAACACACACAAATGGAGATAAGTAGATATGAGTGTGGGAGTGTATGTGCACAAACATACACACATTCACAAACACACACATAGAGAGACACATCACATACTCTCAACTGTACACACACCAACTACACACATACACACATATATAGATAGTATGTATGGTGTGCGTGTGTGAGTGTACTATTGTGTGTATGTGAGAACACACAGACACTCATATATATTATGTGTGTGTGTAACACACACACATGGAGATATGTATATATATGTGTGTGTGTGTGTATGTGCGCGCGTGTGTGTGTAAGTGTATATATATGAGTGTGTGTGCGACCCAACACACAGACAAACTCATACGTAATGTGTCAGTGTGTGCTATTTATATATGGTTGTGTGTTTCGGGTATACATACTCACAACCATATATAAATATGAAGACACACATAAATAACACATACATATGTGTGTGTGTTCTCACAGCCGTATAGACACACAAACACAACACACAAACACACTCATATATACTTATCTCTATATTTATATTATCCAACCCACACAAACACAAATACACACACACATACATGTCTATATATAGGCACAGACACACACACCACACACACACATAGAGATTAGTATATATGAGTGTGGTGTGTGTATGCAGTATGTGTGTGTGTATTTGTGTGTCTGTATATGTTATATTTGTATACATGCGCGCACACACCATATAGCTAATCTTTATGTGTGTGTGTGTGCTATATATATAGACATGTATATAACTCATATGTGTGTGGCGTGTCCTGTGTGTGCCTATTGAATATACATACTCACAACTGTATATAAATATATAGATATATGTATACCCAACACACACACAAACATACACACACTCTCTTATACTAATATGTATGTATTATATACATGTTTATATATGTATATATATATATATACTCACAGCCATATATAAATATACGTGTGTGTGTGTGTGGTTGGGTATGCATACTCTGAGTGTGTATGTCATAATCTCACGTATGAGTACCCAACACACACACATATAAACACACACTCATATATACTAATCTCTATGTGTATATGTGTGTGTGTCTATATATATATATATAGGGTTGTGAGTATGTATACCCAACCCAACACACCACACACACACCCATATATACTAATCTCTATGTGTATTGTTTGTATGTGTGTTTGTGTATATATATATATATAAATGAGTGTGTGTGTGTGTGTTTGGTACATACTCATGTATGTATTACACAAACACACACTCAAATACTACACATATGTATTATCACACACACCACAGACACACTCATACATACTCACATAAAGATAAGTAAATAGACACACACCATATGTGTTATATATTCATGAGATGTATATATTTATCTATGTATATGTCTGTGTGTGTATATACTAACACACAAACACACACCATACACACAACCACAATATATATATATATATATATACTATTATATGTTACTCTATCTATATATTTATATATGATTGTATATGTAAACCCAACACATACACACAAACACACACATACTCATATATGTGTTTATGTGTGTGTTGTGTCATTATCATACACACATAGATATAATATTCTAATCTTTATTTGTGTGTTTGTGTGTGTGTGTTGTACATGTATATATATATATCTAGACACACATAACACACAACACAAACACACACATAGAGATTAGAATATATGAGGTGTCACATATTATGTGTGTGTGTGTGTGTGTGTGTGTGTGTGTGTGTGTGTATCTGTGTGTTGGTATACATGCATATCTTGGTATATATACTCACACATACTTTGTGTGTGTGTGTGGTGTTACATATATATATATATATATATATATATATATATATATATTATATATATATATTATATGGTTGGGATGTATACCCATCTCTATTGTGTGTGTTTGTGTGTATGCGTGGGTGTGTCTATACATTACACACGCACACACATAAGGGTGTGTTATGTATATAGACACACACACACACACACTCATATATATAATCAAAATGACTAATATATATTGATCTCCACACACACACGCAACACATATATTATATAATATATATATATATGAGTGCATGTATGATTATGAGTACACACAAACATATAAATTATGCATATGAGTGTGTGTGTGTGTGCATCTATATATATATATATATATATACTAAATCTTTATGTGTGGTTGTCTTATGTATATACGGTAGATATTTGTGTGTGTTTTGTAGAGTGTGTGAGTGTGTTTGGTATTATAGATATATATATATATATATATATATATATATATATAACATATATATAACACTCATATATACTAATCTATATGTGTAATGTGTATATTTTGTATGTGTGGTGTTTTGTGGTATATAATATATCTACGAGTGTGT
>JACERR010000302.1:0-38716 GCA_016760335.1 Gastrodia elata
TGATTTTAAGATTTGACAATCCATACGATCCTTAACTAAAAATAAACTATAAAATTCTAAATTATTAAAATATATTTCTTATATTCTTGATAATTTACCTTATTAATTTATAAAATATTTTTCCGAACTCTATTTGAACCAATGAATAAGAATAAATTCTATCTTAAAAAATAATTTTAAGGCTTTACGCCATTAAACACTTAGACAGTGACCAATATTAAATAATAAAAAATAAAAGATTCTAAATTATAATTAATAATACTAGTAATATTGTAATAAATTAATAACTATAACTATATAAAATAAATAATTTTTTTGTAGGACGACAAAAAAATACCCTCAGGGGAAGTCGAATCCCCGTTATCTCCTTGAAATAGAGATGTCCTGAACCTCTAGACGATGAGGGCCTAATATTTTAATTATTTTGTACTTATACTTCGAATTAATTGATGTCTTTATTTTATATTCTTATTATAATAAGAATAATATAAAATATATAAATTTTTAAAATTATAAAAAGGATCTTAAAACTTAACATTATGGCAAGAAGAAGCCTGCTCCAACGAGAAAAAAAGCATCAGAATTTAGAACAAAAATATTATTTGATTCGTCTATCTTTAAAAAAAGAACTAAGAAGAGTTTTTTCTTTGAGAGAAAGATGGAAGATTCAGGAAAGATTACAATCCTTGCCACGGAATAGTTCTACCATAAGGCTTCGTCGACGTTGTTTTTTAACAGGAAGACCTAGATCAAATTATAAATACTTCAGAATATCTGGATATATATTGCGAGAAATGGTTCATGCATGTTTATTACTAGGGACAATAGTATCAAGTTGGTAAATGAAAAAGTCGAATTGTTATTTGGTTAATCTAGCAGAGTAGAGCAGTTTGGTAGCTCACAAGGCTCATAACCTTGAGGTCACAGGTTCAAATCCTGTCTCCGCATTTAGTTTTTAAATCTTTTTAGGTTAATATTTAATTTATTATATTTTACATTATTAAAGTTAACATAAAAAGATTTAAAAATTAAAAATAAAATTAATTTATTATTAGATATTAGAATAATATTCTACGACTAGTAATTCCTTTATTTTAATACCGATATCTTGAATATCTATTATTCGATTTACAAAACCTTTAGGTTGTAAAGAGTCAATAGACAAATGATTTGGTAAACTAATGAAAGTCAATGAAAAAAGAGAATTATTTATTGATTTTTTATTCTTTCTATTCATAGTAATAATATCTCTAGGTTTACAAATATAACTTGGTATATCAATTAAACAACCATTAACTAATATATGTCTATGATTAACTAATTGTCTAGCTTCCGGTATGGTTGAATCCATTCCTAATCTAAATAGAATGTTATTTAAACGCATTTCAAGGATTTGCAATAAAACAATACCTGTTGAGCTTTTTAATCTTCCAGCAATCTCCACATATTTACGTAATTTTTGCTCGGTTAAACCATAATAAAAACGTAATTTCTGTTTCTCTATTAAACGCATATAATATTGTGATTTTTTTATGTAAATTCTTTTTTTATTATTTGTGGATCCAGGTTCTTTTCGACTTAATCCTGGTAAAGCTCCTAATCGATATATTATTTTTAAACGAGGTCCTCGATAACGTGACATAAAGTAATTTTATATTTTTATTTTCAGAACTATAAATTAAGACTGAACTAACTGAACTTGTAGTAATATCCTTAATTCATTTTTTATAAGATAAGGATTTTACTATATTATATACATTAATATGTAAAATATGTAATTAATGTATATAATATAGTAAAACTAGTATTTAAAAGTTTTGTAGTAAATATTAGTTTTTTAATCCCATATTCAATTTTATATATTTATTTTTAGTTACATTAGCAGTAATTAAAATAGGAATTACAGATTTTTTTGTCAGAAGATTAAATGACTATTCATTATAAAAGAAAAATTATGATTATCAAATTAATCTTATTTTTTTAAGAGTAAATAAAAAAGAGGATAAATTATTTTATGAAAGAAATTAAGTTCAATTTAATGTTGGCTAAAAAAGTAGAATCTAAGAATAAATAGCGATTCATAAGATCTAAAAATAATAACAATATTGATGATTTTTTGGGACATAGTAAAGAAGATGAAGATTTAATTTTTATGGATAAAATTAGACCTAGTTGGGAGATCGATAATTTATATAATACCAATTATATAAATTATTTAGTTGATAGAAATAATATCTTGAGTATTATATCTGATCATACTTTTTTAGTTCGAAAAAAGTATAGTAATAAATATTCCATTCTTATGTATTTTGATATTGATAATAAGATTTTTGTTCTTGATAAAGACGATGATAATAAGGATAATAAGCTAAAAGTTTTAATTTATCATTTTTTGAATAATAGGGTGTATATGAATCAAAATCAGTCCTCGGATTTTATGTATATGATAATAATATTTGGAATAATCATATTAATAATTGTATTAAGTGCTACCTTCGTTATGAGATTACTAAGATTGACAAGGGTATAGACTTATATATTTATAAGTTATTTTTTGAGGCAAGTCAAAGTACTTATACTGATAATATAAAAACGGATGATATAAAAGAGGCTAATTCTATAGATATAATAGATATAGAAGATATAAATAATAAATACAAGAAGTTATGGGTTCAATGTGAGAATTGTTATGGATTAAATTATAAAAAATTATTTAAATCAAGAATGAATATTTGTGAACATTGTGGTTTCATTTGAAAATGAGTAGTTCAGATAGAATTGATCTTCTTATAAATACTAGAACTTGGGATCCAATGGATGAGAATATTCTCTCAGTAAACCCTATAGAATTCTATTCAGAAGAGGAATCCTATAAAGATCGTCTTTCTTTTTATCAAATAAGAACTCGTTTAACAGAAGCTGTTCAAATAGGTATAGGTAAATTAAATAGTATTCCTGTAGCAATGGGGGTGATGGACTTTCAATTTATGGGAGGTAGCATGGGTTCTGTAGTACGGGAGAAGATTACTCGTTTGATCGAATATGCTATTAAACAATCATTACCTGTAATTATTATATGTGCTTCCGGAGGAGCACGCATGCAAGAAGGTAGTTTGAGTTTAATAAATGGCTAAGATCTCTTCTGTTTTATATGATTATCAATTAAATAATAAGTTATTTTATATATCAATTCTTACATCTCCTACAACAGGAGGAGTTACAGCTAGTTTTGGTATGTTGGGAGATGTTATTATTGTTGAACCTAATGCTTATATTGCTTTTGCAGGCAAAAGGGTAATTGAACAAATATTGAACAAAATTGTACCGGAAGGTTTACAAACGGCTGAAAATTTATTCCATAAAGGATTATTTGACTTGATTGTACCGCGTAATATTTTAAAAGGGGTTATTTTTGAATTATTTAAACTACAAGGATTCTTACCATTGAATATTGATTCAAAGGAATAATTATAGGATATATATAATTAAGCTTGTATTAGCGTTTACTTTTATCTCCTTGTAGCCTTGTATAAAGTATATTTTTTATTTTCTAAATTTTTACTATATCAAAAGCACGTTTGGCTATTCTGTACTCTGTAGGATTTGAACCTACGACATAAAATATAAATTCTACCAATAAGAGCACCTGTTAATTATATTAGTCTTTTAAGTATTTTATTATGTAATATTTTAATAATTTTCATAGAATACTAATAAAAAATAAAATAAAAATATTAGTGATTTTACAATATTTCATATATTTTATTCTCTTATATCTTTATGTATAAATTTTATACATAAAGATATAAGAGAACAAAATATAAAGACTAAAGAAGTAAAAATAAGTAAGGAAAAAGGGATTTTTTAAAATATATGTATATGAATAAATATAAATCAAAAAACAAAAATTATAGACGTTTACCCATGATGGGATCGGGGGATCTAATTGATTATAAAAATATAAATTTACTAAGTAGATTTCTTAGTGACCAAGGGAAAATTTTAGATAGAAAAACAAATAACTTAACCTTGAAACAACAAAGATGGCTTAATATCGCTATAAAAAAAACTCGCATTTTATCTTCATTAACTTTTAAAAATAATTAAGAAGGATAATAAGTATATAAAAAAAATATAATATTATATTATTTCGAGCATAAATCAGTAATCAGTTATTCAAACTATAACCTTAATGTATTTCACTTATCATAATATTTTAAATATTTTTTATTAATTAGTAATCTCATTTAAAATAATATAAAAATATTTTTTATTTGATATAGCTATTTGTGCACATATTTTATGATTAATAATTAATCTTTTTTTGTACATATTATGCATAAATAAGTTATAACTACTATTGTTTAAAGTTCCTGCATTTAGACGAGTTATCCATAAACAACGAAAATATATTCTTTTTTTAATCTTGTTGTGATGAGCATAAACCAAAGCTTTATTTTTTTTTTTAAGTAAACTATTTTGTTGAAGTCAAACCCAAAAAGGTTGATGCAAATAAACGATAATGTATTCTACACTTATGAGTTATATAACCTATTTTAAATATGACCATCTAATTTTATTTTTTTTTTAGTATTAAGTTTTATTATTTTTCTTCACTGAATGAATGCTAAAACAATTTTTCCAATATAGAGTTTAATTATTACAATGGCTTTTGCAAATATAATCTTCCCTACCGCAATCTTTTCCCTAAAAAAAAAGGAGAACGGGTTTACTCGTTTATATGGTTAAATATTTTTAAACAGTGGGGTCCTCTTTTTATACGCCAGATCTTATTCTTTTTTTTATATATTAACTTGTATAGCTTATACTATTTATATATGATCATCGATTTTAAATTCGAATAAATAAAAATTATATATTCTATAAAGTGACGGCATTCAATATATTAAATCTTTAGAGTTGGCTAAATAGCTAACCCTATAATTCTGTAATTCCATTATTAATTTGTATTTTTTATTCCGCTTATTAATAAAATTATATTTTTATTAAAGTTAAATAGGGGTTATTTATTATTAAATATAAAATTAAAAATCTTTTAATTTGTTTATAACACACTAACCATAAGTTATATAACAGTTAACAGTTATAAAATTATATTTTTATTAAAGTTAAATAGGGGTTATTTATTATTAGTAATAGGATTTAATAATAAAATCTTAGTTAAAAAAGGAATATTATTGAACAAAAAAACATTCTTTGATCTCGGAATTGGAATGAGATCAAAAATACTAGGAAATGAGCATATAAAAATTAACTCTACTTTATTTTACACTATTGTAAACTATGAATCTATTTATTACAAAAAATATTGGATATATTGACTTTATCAATACCAGAAACAGATCCTTTTTTCATGTATCATAAGCTATTTGTATTTTCAATTGATCCTGGTCCTTCTCTTTATATTTATAGGTTTTTAAAAAAATTAGATACTTCTTTTTTACTAAAAAAAAAAAAATTGGTTCAGATCTACTACAAGACTAATAGATATGGGTACATAATAAATTTATTAAAATTAATATATCGGAAATTTTTTATAATAAATAGATCCAATATTCTATTTAAATATGTAAAAAAATATTTAATTAAAAAAGAGGATAAAATAGGAAGAAATAAAGTTCTGAATAATATAACGATTCTAAGATATATTATAAATAAACATTTATCAAATTTTAATATTAAGAATAGTAAAACTAATAATAATCTTTTTTACTCTATTATTTCTCAAACTGATATATATATAAACCGGGATCATTATAGTTGTAAAAAGATGGATGGTATCAATAATTTATTTTTTATTAGTTTACTAAAAATAGTAAAATTAGTAGTGAATCAATTACGAATTAATCAATCTAGGTTAAAGTCTAAATATTTTTTGAGTTAATCTTTTTATTTTTGTATAAGTCACTTAATTATTTATTTATAAATAAAATAAATAAATTTAGCAAAAATAAATCTTTTTTCATGTATGATCGGGATACTTTAAAAAACTATAAATTTTTCATTAATATTAATGAAAAAAAGAAATTTAAAAAAAAATATATATATATACTAAAAATGATTCCCCTTCTTCAATTATATTCTATAATAAAGACAATTGGTTTGAAACTTTAAATAAAAATTCCTTGCTTACTTATTTTTTTAAAAGGAATCAATTTAAATTAATTAAAAATAAGAATAACTTATGGTTTTATCATAAAAGAATAATTCTTTTAAAAAAAAAAACCATATCTTAATACTTCACATTTTTTATATGGAAATTTACTAGATAATTTTATATTGTATGATTGTAAAAATATAATTTATGTAAATGTAGGTAAAAAAGAATATTCATATTCAAAATGGAATAGTCTTTTACCAATAAAATTACGAGTATTTGATATATCAATAGAGAACAATTTATCAAAAATTAGGTATAAATATAAATTAAATTACTCCTACAACTATTTACATTTTACAAATAAATAAAAACCTTTCCTTCATAAATCTATATATTTGTTAAAAGATTCTTATGAAACAGATTTATCAGAAGAAAAAAGATTTATTTTGGAAAAAAATAATTGTAAATCTATTTCATATCCAAATTCAAATATCTTTCATTTTGAAAGGGATGATCTATATAAGTATCTCATTCTCAATCTAGATTCAATAATGGACTTACAGTACACTTCCTTTTTTAATAATAATTTAACTTTCCCTTTAGTTGAACATAAGAAAGAACATAATATTTATATTTGTAAAAATAAATATATTTATAATTTTAAAATACCTATAAATTTTAATCAATATAAAAATATTATTAAACGAATATCATATATCTCAAGATGGGATAGATTACAAGCCTATATACCATGCTTACTTACTTTGACAGGTTGGATATATATTAAATCAATTATTTTAGACAGTATATTCGATATTCTTTTAAAGAATATTCAAAATATTGTATCCATCTTTTATGATACTCCGAATATATCTGATACATGCAAGTTGATTACTCATAAATTAATTATTAATCTACCACATATTCAAAATATTCCGATAAATGATACTTTTCATAAAATATTACAGAATCTCATTTTGTTCGAAAAATTTATAAAGAGTAATTCCCGAGTATTTTTGGCACATTCAGTATCCAAAAATACGCGGGAATTACTCTATTTAATTTATTTTATTTTTTTTACTAGTGGATATATCATTTTTACACAGCTTTTATTTTTTTACCAAGCCTATTTTGAGTTATAAAGCGGATTAGAAAATATAAAATCGTTAACAATTCCATCATATATGATGGAATTTAAAAAGATTCTTTATAGATATCCTTTATATAAATTATATAAATCTAAATCTGAACTCAAATTTTTAGGTTTAAATCATTTTTTTTAGTTATTACGGAACAATTAGAAAACTATTTTTTTGATATAAAAATGCTTTTTAGAGGGTGACAATCAATTCATAAAATATTGTAATAATTTTTATAATTTTTTTGTAAATATCCTACCAAAGCCGATAAATAGAATACTATTTTTAAAGAATACAATATTTTTAAGTAAAATAAGTAAAGATCTTTTTTTATTGATAAATAAAAGAAAGAACATTAAAAATTATTGGATTGATGAAAAAATTGAAATAGGGGTTTCAAACAGTATTAGTATTTTTGATGAAGAAGAAAGAAAATTCTTAGTTCAGTTTTTAAAGTTAAAAACTGAAAAAAACTTTTTATCTGTCCTGGCCAAAAGTGATCTTGAGTTTCTATCCAAGAATAGATTTAGTTATAAAATAAGTGAGCAACCAGGCTTTCTTTCATTACATTACTTACTATACATGCATCAAAGAGATATAATTACTTATATATTTAAGAAATCTATATTATTAGAAAGACAGATATTCTTTTCTCATTTTCATAAAACAACTTATTCACATTCACAAATATTTTGTGGACTGAATATATCTCATGAAAAACCTTTTTCAATCCGTTTATCCTTATCTTATAAAGGTGTTTTAGTTATAGGTTCAATAGGAATTGGACGATCTTCTTTGATTAAATATCTAGCTAAAAACCCTTTTATACCCTTAATTATAATATATATAAGCAAGTTTTGGGGATCCAATCAAAAAACTACTAATATTTATTCTTTTGATAATCCTGCTGAGAGTGTGGAGGATACTAATGATCTTGATATGAAGATGTTAACTATGTCTACAACATCAAATTTTGATCAATTAGATCTAATCCTTCAGTTTGAATTAGCAAAAGAAATGTCACCTTGTATAATATGGATTCCCAAGATCCATAATCTGCAGATAAGTGAGTTTAATTACTTTTCTTTAGGTATAGGTATTTTAGATAACTACCTATTTGAAGATTTTGATAGATCTTCTATTGGAAAGATTATTGTTTTAGCTTCAACTCATATTCCCCAAAAAGTTGATCCAGCTTTAATAGCTAATAATAGATTAAATATATGTATTAAGATACGAGGACTTATTCTTTCACAACAATGAAAACAATTTTTTCTTATTTCATATACTCGAGGATTTTACTTTGAAAATATGATGTTACAGAATAAAAATATAAATACCGGTTCTTTTGCAATGAGTGATCTTGTAACATTTAGCGATGAAGTCCTATCACTTAGTATTACCCAAAATAACTATAACATAAAGATTAATACGATTCTATTCACTTATCATAGAAGAAATTGGAATTCTCTATCTCAGATAAAATCAATTAAAAATAATGATATATTTTTATATCAGATATGAAGAGCTTTTATAAAAAATGTCTTTTTATATGATTGCCTTTTAGATCCGCTATGTATTTATATAAATATGAAGAATAAATCTTGTATCAGATAGAATTCTTCTCTGTACAAATGGTACTTTGAATTTGGAACGAGTATAAAAAGATTAACTATACTCTTTTATATTTTTAGTTGTTCCGCTGGACTTGTCGCTAAAGATATCTGGTCTTTACATAAAGAAGGGAATAAAATTCTTTTTTATGAATTTGTTGATAATGAGTTTTACATAGTGAAAGGTATTTTACAATTAGAAGTTTATGGAAGTACGGATCGTCCGGAATGTTTGGGGATCGAAAGAGAGCTTAGTAAGTTTTATAATAATAAGATTACATTATTTAATCAACTAAAATCAAAATATCGTCGGGAGTGGTTTGATATGATAAAAAGTGGATCTTTATCACTTATTTATAATAACTTTCTAAAACAAAATTATGAATTGGAGTTTGATAAATCTTAAGAAGAAGGGAAAGTTCTCAGTTTGTTTCAATTTGAAGATGAAGAGGATTTCGGACAGAATATAGTTTAAGCTCCTAGGATAGGGCGACTCGGCGACAACCTATTTAATTTTATAGAAAAAATAAGTGACTTATATTTTCCTTATTGGAATAAAAATATTTATTATTCTAAGGTTAATGAACTTCAAGAAAAAGATTTAAAATTGTTATCTTTTAAATATCAACTACGAACTAAATATAGATTTTATGAAGAAAATTTAAAAGGGCTTGTTGCTTCGCAAACGAAATTCCCTACATATACATCAAAGAGATGGTTCCTAAAGAAAAAATAAAAAGAAAATTTAGACTTTTTAATGTATAATCAGATATTTTTTATAGTAAATAGGTTTTTTTCTAATATTTTAACTTTATCTGAGAGTTATCATTATTTATTAAATATGTTTTTATCTAATAAGTTTTTATTTGATCAACTAATAAAATATTTATTACGAAATAAATGGCTTTTTTCAGATGAAATTAACAGTTTGATTTCTGTAAAATTAAAATGAATAAGAGTGTAAAATAGATTAGCCTGAACTTCACCTCATTTTATTTCTTTAAAAGTTAAAAGTATAAAATTAAATTATTAAAGAAAAAAAAGAAAAAGAAGAAGTATTCGAGTATTCTATAAGGTTTATAAGATGCCTATATTAAATAAAAAATAATATAAGAATAATTAAATAATAAATTTGAAGTGAAGGATATCCCGGTGGTGTATTATATATAATTATAATAATTATATATATCATAATCGAATAAGTACTTTTTTATGTAACCCAGTGACCGAGATACCAAAAGATATAAAAAAGAAGTTATAAGTTATTAAACTAGGAATATAGTGGAGAGTTTGATCCTGGCTCAGGATGAACGCTGGCGGCATGCTTAACACATGTAAGTCGTACGTGATTTGGTTTATTTAAGTGGCGGACGGGTGAGTAATGCGTAAGAACCTTACTTTTTGGAGGGGAATAACAAATGGAAACTATTGCTAATACCCCCAAGGCTGAGGAGCAAAAGGAGCAATCTGCCTATAGAAGGGCTTTCGTCTGATTAGTTAGTTGGTGAGGCAATAGCTTACCAAGATAATGATCGGTAGTTGGTCTGAGAAGATGATCAGCCACACTGGGACTGAGAAATGGCCCAGACTCCTACGGGAGGCAGCAGTGAGGAATTTTCCGCAATGGGCGACAGCCTGACGGAGCAATGTCGCGTGGGAGCCTAAGGCCTTCAGGTCATAAACCTCTTTTCTCAGAGAATAATAAATGAAGGTATCTGAGGAATAAGCATCGGCTAACTCTGTGCCAGCAGCCGCGGTAAGACAGAGGATGCAAGTGTTATCCAGAATTATTGGGCGTAAAGCGTTTGTAGGTGATTTTTTAAGTCTGCTGTTAAATACTAGGGCTTAACCTTAGTTTAAGCGGTTGAAACTATTAAGCTTGGAGTACGGATAGGGGCAGAGGGAATATCCGGTGTAGCGGTGAAATGCGTAGAGATCGGAGAGAACACCAATGGCGAAAGCACTCTGCTGGGACGAAACTGACATTGAGAGACGAAAGCTAAGGTAGCAAATGGGATTAGATACCCCAGTAGTCTTAGCCATAAACGATGGATACCAAGTATATTGTGCGTATCGATCTGTGCAGTGCTATAGTTAACACGTTAAGTATCCCGCCTGGGGAGTACGTTCGCAAGAATGAAACTCAAAGGAATTGACGGGGGCCCGCACAAGCGGTGGAGCATGTGGTTTAATTCGATGCAAAGCGAAGAACCTTACCATGGCTTGACATGCCATGAATCCTCTTGAAAGAGAGGAGTGCTTTAGGGAACATGGACACAGGTGGTGCATGGATGTCGTCAGCTCGTGCCGTAATGTGTTAGGTTAAGTCCTGTAACGAGCGCAACCCTCATGTTTAGTTGCCATTTTAATTTGGTGGAACTCTAAGCATACTGCCGGCGTTAAGCCGGAGGAAGGTGAGGATGACGTCAAGTCATCATGCCCCTTATGCCCTGGGCGACACACGTGCTACAATGGCCGGGACAAAAGTTGCAATTCCGTAAGGATGAGCTAACACTAATACAAATACAAAAGCCCGGCCTTAGTTCAGATTGCAGGCTGCAACTCGCTTGTATGAAGTTGGGAATCGCTAGTAATCGCCGGTCAGCCATACTACGGTGAATATGTTCCCGGGCCTTGTACACACCGCCCGTCACACTATGGGAGCCGACCATACCCGAAATTCTTTTGTCAAATCAAAGGGAAGAATTAAGGTAGGGTTAGTGACTGGAGTGAAGTCGTAACAAGGTAGCCGTACCGGAAGGTGCTGCTGGATAACCTCCTTTTAAAGGAAAACTAATTTATTTTATATAATTTTTTTGTTATACTGAGTTAATACCAAACTTATTTTTCTAGGTCATAATTTTTTTTAGTATTTGTATTATATTCAATACAAATAAAAAATACAAATAAAATGTTATAAAACGTTATAAAACATTATTATACGATATATATAACTTAAAGTTCAATAATTCACATGTTTGGACATTTTATTTTACTAATGATTGATTACATCCTCTTATGGACGTTGATTGATAAGATATTCTATATTAATAGATTAACTATTAATATAGAATAATAAGAATATTTTTTTTTACTTGATGTGAATGACGGACGGAGACGAGGTTTTAAATAAAGTAAAAGCTTTTAGTGGAAACCTAGGCACCCATAGACGACGAAGGGCATATCGGTAAAGGACAAAATGCTTCGGGGAGTTTAAACTAAGCATTGATCCGTAGATTCCCGAATATGGAAACCTTTTTAACTATATGCTGAATTAATGGGCATAAAAGAGATAACTTAGCGAACTGAAACATCTTAGTAGCTGAAGGAAAATAAAGCAATAAGCGATTTCCGAAGTAGTGGTGAGCGAAATGGAAGTAGCTTAAACCGTCAAAGGGGTTGTGGGGGAGCAACCAAAAAATTTAAATATTTAAGCAAAGCAGCGGAGTACTGTACCATAGATGGTGAGAGTCCAGTAGAATAATATCTAATTAACTTAAGCTCTAACCCAAGTAGCATGGGATAAGTTCAAATACCGTGCGAATCCGCAAGGACCACCTTGCAAGGCTAAATACTCTTTGGGTGACCGATAGCAAAGTAAGTACCGTGAGGGAAAGGTGAAAAGAGCCCCTCTTTTAGGGGAGTGAAATAGAGCATGAAACTGCAAGCTTTCAAGCAGTGGCAGGAATCTATTATATCTGACCGCATGCCTTTTGAAGAATGAGCCGATGACTCATATGCAGTGGCTTGGTTAAGGTAAAATAATCGTATCCGTAGCAAAAGCGAGTCTTAAAAGTGCAACAATTGTCATTGTTTATGGACCCAAACCTGGGTGATCTATCTATGACCAGGATGAATCTTGGTTAAAACTAAGTTGAGGTCCGAACCAACTGATGTTGAAAAATCAGTGGATGAGTTGTGGTTAGGGGTGAAATGCCACTCGAACCCAGAGCTAGCTGGTTCTCCCTGAAATGCATTGAGGCGCAGCAGTTGACTGTATATCTAGGGGTAAAGCACTGTTTCAATTGGGGCCACATAATAGTGGTGCCACATCGAGACAAACTCTGAATACTATATATTTATACAAAAGATTAAAGGTCAACTAGTGAGACAGTGAGGGATAAACTTCATTGTCAAAAGGGAAACAGCCCAGATCACCAGATAAGGCCCCTAAATGACCGCTCAGTGATAAAGGAAGTGGGAGTGCATAGACAACCAGTAAGTTTGCCTAGAAGCAGCAACCTTTTAAAGAGTGCGTAATAGCTCACCGATCAAGCGCTCTCACGCCAAAGATGAAGGGGGGCTAAGCGATCTGCCGAAGTTGTGAGATTTTTTTTTAGTTTTATATCTTATTATATATTAAACGTAATATAAAAATTATCGGTAGGGGAGCGTTCCGCCTTAGAGAGAAATACCTCGCTTAAGCAGGTGGTAGACGAAGCGGAAGTGAGAATGTCGGCTTGAGTAACGAAAACATTGGTGAGAATCCAATGCCCCGAAAACCTAAGGGTTCCTCCCCTAAAGGTCGTCTAGGGAGGGTTAGTCAGGGCCTAAGATCATGTCAAAAGGCGCAATCGATGGCTAACAGGTAAATATTCCTGTATTATCCTTTTTGTTATTGAGGGACAAAGGAGGCTAGGTTATCCAAAAATTATGGTTATTGGTTTAAAGGGTAAGGATAAATTCATTAAATATGGGTCATAAGGGGTAGAGTAAATATCTCGAACTAATACCTGAATAATAAGTGCTCTTTTGTTCTTAAGGCTTAAGTAACTAATATCATACTCCCCGGAAAAGCTCTAAACATATTAAACAAGAAAGGAGCCTGTACCCAAAACCAACACAGGTAGGTAGGTTGAGAATACCTAGGGGCGCGAGACAACTCTCTCTAAGGAACTCGGCAAAATAGCCCCGTAACTTCGGGATAAGGGGTGCCTCTTAAATATAAGAGGTCGCAGCGGCCAGGCCCGGGCGACTGTTTACCAAAAACACAGGTCTCCGCATAGTCGTCAAGACCATGTATGGGGGCTGACGCCTGCCCAGTGCCGAAAGGTTAAAGAAGTTAGTGGTCGTGATTTACAACAGGGTAGCTGACAACCTAAGCCCCGGTGAACGGCGGCCGTAACTATAACGGTCCTAAGGTAGCGAAATTCCTTGTCAGGTAAGTTCCGACCCGCACGAATGGCGTAACGATCTGGGCGCTGTCTCGGAGAGGGACTCGGTGAAATAGACCTGTCTGTGAAGATGCGGACTACCTGTACCTGGACAGAAAGACCCTATGAAGCTTTACTGTTCCCTAGGATTGGTTTTAAGCTTTTCTTGCGCAGATTAGGTGGAAGGCGACAAAAATACTTCTTATGGGAAGGATCGAGCCATTATTGAGATACCACTCTTGAAGAGCTAGATTCCTAACCTTGTGTCATAAATTATGGCCGAGGGACAGTCTCAGGTAGACAGTTTATAAGGGGCGTAGGCCTCCTAAAAAGTAACGGAGGCGCGCAAAGGTTTCTTTGAGCCAGACGAGAATTGGCTTTATACGTGTAAGGGCATAAAGAAGCTTGACTGCAAGACCCACTTGTCAAGCAGGGACGAAAGTCGGCCTTAGTGATCCGACGGTGCCGAGTGGTAGGGCTGTCGCTCAATGGATAAAAGTTACTCTAGGGATAACAGGCTGATCTTCCCCAAGAGTTCACATCGACGGGAAGGTTTGGCACCTCGATGTCGGCTCGTCGCCACCTGGGGCTGTAGTAGGTTCCAAGGGTTGGGTTGTTCGCCCATTAAAGCGGTACTTGAGCTGGGTTCAGAATGTCGTGAGACAGTTCGGTCCATATCCGGTATAGGCGTTAGAGCATTGAGAGGACTTTTCCCTAGTACGAGAGGACCGGGAAGAACGCACCTCTGGTGTACCAGTTATTGTGCCATCAGTAAATGCTGGGTAGTCAAGTGCGGAGTGGATAACTGCTGAAAGCATCTAAGTAGGAAGCCCATCACAGGATGATTGCTCTCTTATTTTGTCTGTTGCTTACTTTACTTTATTAACTTAATTGATAATTATTGATAATTTAAGCCCAATATAAGGTCACGGCGAGATTAGCCGTTTTTATTATTAGTAGTTATATTAATATTAATAGGTGTTAGGTGTAAGTGCAATGATGTATGTAGCTGAAGCATCCTAAAAAATAAAGTAAAAAAAAAGACCAATAGAATTAAACCTTGTTATGTTCTGACGCAAAAATATTCGTACATTTAATTTGATATTTGATAAGAAAAATAATAGAATCTTATTCGAATTTATTTATTTTTATTTTATTTAAATCCCTGGTATCTTAGGCATAGGTTAAGTACACCAACCCTTTTTGAACTTGGTGGTTAAAACTTATTGCGGTGACAATACTGTAGGAGGGGTCCTACGGAAAAAAAGCTCGATGCCAGAAATAGAGTATTTTTACTTATAGTATAATTAAATTTTTATATTCCGAAAAAATAAAAAATCATGTATATGATATATAATATATAAAAATAAAAGAAGTGAATTTATATTAAAAATAATCATATAATATAATAAATAATTTATAAAAAAATTAAAAATTAAACTAAGGAGTATTTTTTTATATTTCTAATAGGTAATCAAATATTATTATTTATGAAGACATCAGTTATTGTAATTGTAATAGGCCTTTATTATGGGTTTTTAACCGTTTTTTTCTATAGACCTTCCTTTATTTTTCTTATCCTGATCTCGAGTTATGGAGGAAGGAACTGAAAAAGAAGTATCAGCAACAACTAGTTTTATTGCAGGACAGTTATTAAATTTTATAGCTATTTATTATACACCTCTTTATAAAACATTAGACAGACCTCATCTAATAACTATTTTAGTGATACCTTATATATTATTTTTTTATGCTAATAATAAAAAAGATTCTGATTATCTTAAGTCAAATTCAATACATAATCTTAGCATTCAGTTTGCTTTCTTTACTAATATAAGTTCTCAATTATTAAATCATTTTATTTTACCGAGTTCCGCATTAAATAGATTAGTAAACATTTATCCTTTTCAATACAACAACAAGATTTTATTTTTAACAAGTAGTTTTTGTGGTTGGTTAATTGGTCATCTTTTATTTCTGAAAAACATTAGTTCAATATTATTTTGGATAAAACATAATTATTATTTTAGATATCAACGCAATAAGTATATTCTTAGCAATAAGTATATTCTTACAGAATTTAGAAATGATATAAATAGGATTTTTAGTATTTTTTTTTTTTTTAGTATTTTATTTAGGGCGAATGCCATTGCCCTTTTTCACTAGAAAACTATTAGATACCGAAGAAGTAAAGATAATAAAAGACGAATATTTGTTTGAAATAAATTCTGATATAAAAGAAAAAGAAACTGATGATATTAAAATAAGATATTTGAATGATACCCAAATTTATAAAGATTCTAATTTGGAGATTACTAAAAATATAAAAAATATACTAGAAGAAGATAAAATTAAAATAAATTTGTGGTTTGAAAATATTTTTATTACTTTTCTATTCGATTATAAACGATGGAATCGTCCTTTACGATATATAAAAAATTATCAATTTGATAATTTTTTTCGAAAAGAAATGTCACAATTTTTTTTTTTACTTGTACAAATGATGGTAAAAAAAGAATCTCTTTTACATACCCATATAGTTTATCTATATTTTTAGAAAATATGTATAAAAAAAATAATTTGTATATAAGTGAAAAGTTTTCTGACGAATATATTTTTAATTCTTGGATTTATACTAATGAAAAAAAAAGTCAAATTTGGATAATGAAATTTTAAAATGAATAAAAAAAATCGAAATAAATAATAATAGGAATACTAAGGAAAAAGAAAATATATTTAATATACTTGAAAAAAGAACTCTATTATGTGATGATAAAAAACAAATAAAATATTTACCAAACTTATATGATCTTTTTTTAACGGACCTAATCGAATAAATCGAAATAAATTATTATCTATATCTTATCAAGATATAGGTAATAAAAGTGTATCATGAAGATTTTTAATAAATAATATTTATAATATACTGAGTAATTATTATTTCAAACTATCCCATAATTTAGTTTTTAGTTCTAATAGGAAAATTAGTTATAATATGGAAAAAAGTATTTTTAGCTATCCCGAAAATACAATAAAATATTTTAAGTTTTTATTTGATTTGATTAGGGAATATGAAGAACTAATTAAAAATAAATATTTTCTAATTCGACTAAATAAAATAAATAAATATATTTCTCGATGGTCATATAAGTTAAAAGAAAGACTAGAAGAGGAAGAAGAAGATAATGAAGACGAATTTGAAGAAGAAGGCATTGTTGATATTAATTCAAGAAAGTTCAAACATATAATAATTTATAAAGATAATAATCAAGACACTAATGATATATTAATTGCGGATAATCTGAAGAACAAGGATAAAAATGAGGATTGAATAGACGAGGTAACTCTGATACATTACTCAAATAAATCAGATTTTCGTCGTAATCTAATAAAGGGGTCTATGCGTGCGCAAAGGCGTAAAATAGTTATTTTAGATTTATTTCAAGTAAATGCGCATTCTCCCCTATTTTTAGATCGTTTAACTACAACTTTTTATATTAATGAAATTGAGAATATTTTAAATATTTTATTTAATAAATTTATAGATATGAAAATGGAAAAAAAATTACATTTAAAATTTTACGATTTTAAAAAATTAAATGTAAAAGAAAAAGAATATAAAGATAAATATGAGCATATAGAAATAAACGAAACTTGGGATAATCCTTTATTTACTCAAGTAATAAGAAGTTTAATGTTAGTAATCCAATCGTATTTTCGAAAATACATTTTATTGCTGTTTTTAATAATCGTTAAAAATCTATTACGCATATTATTGTTCCAAATTCCCGAATGGGACAAAGATTTTAAAGAATGGGCGAAAGAAATGCATATTAAATGTACCTATAATGGCGTTCAATTATCAGAAACCGAATTCCCCGAGGATTGGTTAATAGAGGTTATTCATATAAAGATTATATATCCATTTTGCCTAAAACCTTGTAGAAGGGATAAAAAAATATCGTACAATATCGAAATAGAACGAAAAAAAAAAAAGAATAAAAGACCACAATCTTTCTTTTTAACAGTTTGGGGAGGTGAAACCGAGCATCTATTTGGTTCTACCCGAAAACAATCTTTTATTCTTAATCCTATTTATAAAAAACTAAAAAAAATATATAAAATAGTTAAGAATATATTTTTAGAAATTAAATATTTTTTAAAAAATAAAATATTTAATTTTTTAAAAGTTAGCAAAAAAAAGGAAAATATATTTTATGAATCATCTGTTTTAAGTCAAACAAAAAATGGGTTTAATAGTTATTTATTTCAACTAAATATTACAGATGTTTCGGATAAAGCACGAAAAATTAGGAAACAAACTGAACAAATTGTAAAAGAAAAGAATAGTAAGATTCAATATTATAAAGATGAAGTATTAAAATCATATATAAATTTTTGGATGATATTAATAAATAAAAAGAGAAGATTAATACGTAAATCATATTACTTTATTAAATTATTTTATTAAATTATTTATTGAAAAATTATATATAGATATTTTATTATGGATAATTACTTTTTATAAAATAAAAGTACAACTCTTTTTTGAATCAAAAAAGTCTTTTATTAATTTTAAGATATCTATTTATAAAGAAAAAAAAGAAAAAGACGTCTTGTATGAAATAACTAAAAATACAATAAATTTCATATTAATTATAAAAGAAATATTTTTAAATAATAGATATATAGATAAAATTAAGAATAATTATCCTAATTTTAATTCTATTTTTTCTTATTTTTCTCAAGCATATGTATTTTACAAATTATCACAAGATCAACCCCACTCTTTGATATTTATAAAACCTTTTAAAAATAATTATAAAGAATCTTGTATACTAGAAAATATATTTATATATAAATTAAAAAATACTAAGTATAATAAAATTAATACAGATGTAACAAATTATTGGAAATATTGGTTTAAGGGATTTTTTAAATCGAAAATAGAAGAAAAGATGAGATTAGGAAATTATGAAAGGCACAATTTAAATTATAACTATAATTTAAATAAAAGTAAAGAATTAATTAAAACGGATAAAGATTATTTTATTAAAGATTACTATAAATTGGATTATTTAGTAAAAAAAATATATCTAAATATACAAAGAATTATCGATATGATATCTTATTAAATAAATATATAGGTAATTATATATCAACGTTGATAATAAAAATTAAAAGAAAAAAAAGGGTCAAGAAATTAAAGAGAATTTTAATAAATCAAAATATAAATTATTTTATACTTATTTAAATAGATATATTCCATATAATACTAAAAAAATAAGAAGTGATAATACTATAAATAGAACTAATCTTTTATATAAAAAATATTTCGATTATAAAAGTATTCATTTTAATTGGATAAATTCTAGAAATAAAAATATTCTTTCTATATCCAATTTTAAACCTTGGTTCTTTACAGAATTTGTTAGAAACTTTGATGTATATATAAAAAAGCCTTGGATCATTCCAATTAAATCACTTCTTTTTAATATTTATAAAAAAGTAAGAGTACAAATAAAAACATAATTATTTATAAAGATTTAATACGATTAGAAAGTAAAAGTAGTATGGAACCAGGACAAGATGTAAATAGTAAAGGGGTAGAACTAGATTTTTTTAAAAAAAATTCTTTATTGTTTCAATTAAGATGGGTTGATTATTTAAATAAAAGAATAATTAAGAATATCAAAGTCTATTGTCTATTACTTAGGATTAGAAATCCAAAAGATATTTATATTTTCTCAATCCAAAGAAGTGAAATAAAGATAGATGACATGTTAATTCAAAAAGATCTAGTTACTGCAGAATTTATAAATAATGGAATTTTGTTTTTTGAACCAATTTTTATATCTATCCAAAAGGGCGGAGAACATATTATCTATCAAGTTTTGGATATCTCATTAAATAATAAGAATAATAGGAAGTGTAGAATAAGTGATAACTATAAAAACAAAGAATATATTAATAATAAAAGTACTAACAATTATTTTTTCAATCTAGAAAAAAAAAATAATTATGAAGTACTTTTTCCAGAGAATATTTTAAGCCTTAAACGTCGGAGAGAATTTAGATTTAGAAGTTGTTTAAATCCCTTTAATATTTCGAATAAAAATCAAAAGTTTTGTAATGATAAAATAATAATACTCAATTTATTGCAAACTAATAAATCTTTTGATAAATTGAGTATCTATTTTATTCACTTAAAGATGTTTCTTTGGCCCAATTATAGATTAGAAGATATAGCTTGTATTAATCGTTATTGGTTTAATACTAATAATAGCAGTCGATTCAGTATGTTAAAAATAAATATGTATTCAAAGTTAAGAAAGTCTATAATTATCGACAAATAAAAACTTAATTAGTAAGAATAAGAGTTAAAGAAATGAACTAAAAATATAAAAATAATAAAATATTAAAGATAAATATGTAAAAGTAAAATATATAATTCGAATGAAATAAATAAATACAGAATAATAGAATATAAGATAATAACTAAAAAAATGACATGGGTCATAAACAACATATTTTTAAAAATAAAAAAAAGCACAAATAAAAGATAAATATCTTTACTAAAATTATTATATAACTATAACTTATAAATAGTGCATAATTGTCTGGATAAGCTCACATTAATCCTTTATACTTTTATCCAATATTCGATTTTTTAGTATATTTTAGTATAAATATAAATAAAAAAATTTATGTTGATTGAAAAGAAACTAATATATTGAGGAGCCGTATGAGATTAAAGTCTCATGTACAGTTCTGTAAAGTGACTATTTATATATTATATGTCAACTTTACACTCTTACCCCGAAGAAGCCAAACTCTGCTTTGCGTAAAATAGCCAGATTACGATTAACTTCTGGATTTTCTATCACTGCTTATATCCCTGGTATTGGCCATAATTTAAAAGAACATTCTATAGTATTAGTCAAAGGAGGGAGGGTTAAAGATTTACCCGGCGTGAGATATCACATTATTCGAGGAATTCTAGATGCTGTCGGAGTAAAATTTCGTAAAAAAGGGCGTTCTAGTGCATTTTTTATTTTTATCCAATATTTGTATATTTTAATAATACCATGTGAATTGCTATAAAACACGTAAATTTTATGGCTAACCTAATAAAAAGTTTTGTTTTAAGGAGACTGTAGCAGGCTATAACTAAAAAAATTGATATTATTTATAAATAAATTATCTAGTTAGAAAATTATTATAAGTTTAAAGTTAAGTATAGAAAGTAATAAGTAATATTTTAATAAGATACCCTTTTCTTTGGCTATTGTTAACAAATAAAATGCTTATATCTTTTTTTAGAACAAGTCTAAGCATACTAGCAATCTTTTAACATATGTCACATTACATTATATTCTAAACTTAATAACTATGGAATATGGATATATAAAATAAAAGATTTCCAATCTTCAAAGTTAAAAAAGGAAATGGATATTCAATTAAAATAAATCAAAAAATAAATGAATACATAGAAGTAAATAATAAATATTTCTATTTATTAGAGATACTTCTTTTAAAAGTCGTATTCAATGAAAGTTGTATGTACGGTTCGGCGGAAGATTTTTAATATACTATATTTTAAAATCCATCCTACAATATGGGGTCAAAAGGTTAAAATAAGTAATTCTTTAATCTTTATAAAAAAAAATTATTTTTTATAAAAAGCCGAAAGTCGCATGTCACGCCCAAATGTTTCAGAAAAAAAATAAATAAAATATGATCCAATTTATCATAATAAATTAGTTAGCATGTTAGTGACTCGTATTATGAAAAACGGAAAGAAATATTTGGCTTATAAAATTATCTACCTATCTTTGAAATATATTCAAAAAAATACAAAAAAAAATCCCCTAGCTTTTTTACGTCAAGCAATATGCATACTAAATCCAGGTGTAAAAATAAACAAACGAAACGAAGGTAACCTAGTTATTACTGAATTAGGATTAGAACAAGGAAAAATTATTGCTATTAAATGGTTATTAAGAGCATCCCGAAAACGATCGGGGCCAAATATGGTTCTTAAATTAAGTTCTGAATTAATAGAGGCCACTAAAGGTATTGGATATGCCATACTTGAGAAAGAAAGAATTATTAGAATTGCAGAGGCAAATAAAACTCTTGCATATTTTTTGTAATTTCTTTATTTATCAAAGTTTATAGAGATTATTTAAATTTTAACAAATTATTTTTATTGGTTATACACATATTGATTATACATATATATACATCATCAGCTAAGATTCCATAAAAGTTGGGTCAAACCTTTTTATTTTTAATTGTTATGCTTAGTGTGTGACTCGTTAGTATACTTAGTATATAATAACTTATAACTTTCTACTTAAAGTAAAGATCCTAATAAAAGTGTAATTATATGATTTAATCATTGTATAGTTGTAGCAACTAAATCTATTTTCATAAATAAGAACCTTATCTTAGATTATTTAGATTATAAAGTGTGACAAAGGATCTATTTAAAAATTAAAAACTGATAGAAAGAATTCAGAATAAATATCTAGAATTATAATAATAAGTAATATAATATTATTATATTTTAATATGATAAAATATTAAAATGTATGACTTAAGATTTTTTTCATATTAATGAATTAAGCACAATGTTATAAATAATTATCAACATAAATAATCTAAAAAAAACTAAATATAATACTATTATAGAAAATAGAGCTTAAAATTAATAATAATTGAGTAGAATTATAAATTATACCATAAATAAGAAATAAGACTAAAAAAAAATTCTTATTAGTGAGGATAGCTCCATTGAATAGCTTAAGTCTAAACAAAAAAGTGCTAAAAAAAAAAAAAAGAAGCTATAGGAACGACATAACCTGTGAACTCCATAAGTAGTTTTCTGTTACTAAGATTAAACTAATACTGATTCATTGGGTAGGATGACGAAACTAAAAATAAGGGAAGGACGATATTCGCCTGCGAACTTATAGAAACTATCGATATATATTTTGTATTCTATTTTTAGTTCATTCGTGAGAAAATTATATATATATTATATATATAATTTTAAATGGTTAAATTATATCTGTTCTAATATTTTAATTTTTATTTATTCGTGAGGAGTCGTATGAGATTAAAGTCTCATGTACGGTTCTGTAGTAGAGCTGGTATTATGATATAACCATCAACTATAACCCACAAAAAACAAGATTTCGTAAACAACATAGAGGTAGAATGAAAGGGATATCTTGCCGAGGTAATCGTATTTGTTTTGGTAGATATGCGATAAAAGCCCTTGAACCTGCTTGGATCACAGCTAGGCAAATCAAAGCAGGACGAAGATCAATATCGAGATATATGCGTCGTGGGGGAAAACTATGGGTACGGATATTCCCGGATAAACCTGTTACTCTAAGACCTAAAGAAACACGTATGGGTACAAGCAAATGAGCCCCTGAATATTGGGTTTTTGTTATTAAACCAGGACGAATACTCTATGAAATGAGTGGAGTATCAGAAACTGTAGCTAAGACTGCTCTGAAAATAGCTACATATAAACTTCCTATAAAAACTAAATTCATTATTTCTATTTCAAGATAGTAATGATAATGAAATAGAAATAACATTAATAATTTTTTATGGCCAGACAATAACTAGTTATTTCTTTATATTTTTATATTTATTGAAATTTAAATCAAAAGAATATGATTCAACCTAAAACCCTTTTGAAAGTAGCTGATAATAGCGAAGCTCAAGAAGTTATGTGTATTCGTATTTTAGTAACTAAGTATACTTTTATTGGTAATATTATTGTTGCTGTAATAAAAATTTGTAAAAAAGTTTACTCCCATGATGGGTGACCTACTGGGAAGTTATCTTTTAAGGGCAAAACTGTGAGGCCTTTTTAGCCAAAGCGGACAATACCTTGGTGCTTAAGAGTTTGGGCTGTTACAGGATAATTAGAAAACAAATGATATCATCATATTAGTAGAGTCCCTTGCTTACTTTCAATATTTTGTTGCTACGCATTTCATGTTTTTGTGCTTACCTTGGACATATCATATAAGAAAACTTTGTGCATGAAATGAACACTTAGAATAATTAGGATAACAGTTACTTTTGGGTTCAATATACTTAGTAGATTTGGGCGCGCATTTACCCTAATGGACAGGGTAAGGAGTAATAAGGATGCTTAACATTACTCAGTGAGGAGTGTGTGTTAAGCTTGGAACCCGTACAGTCTTGCAGACGTGCTTGACTCATCAGCTGTTTCTGGACGTGTCCACAGAAACAAAGTAAAATAACTAAAAGATTTTGCATGTGTGATTACTGCCTCCTCAGTTCTGCTGCTGGATTTTGTCTGCCCTAGCCCAGAAAGGCTATGAGAACTTCTACCAACCCAAGCCCAAAAAAGCTTGGGGATTTCACCGACCCGATGACCAACTTTCTGATATGACAGTCTTTGCATACCTTTGTTAGTTGTTCAGCTTACTGTGTTCAGTGTTCTGATGCATATTTTAGTTAGCTATTTTTTTTTTACTTACCGGCTTACCAGTACATATTTATAGGATGTTAAACTTTATTGCTTACTATACGTACCATGTTCAGATTTCTATCATTTAATTTGATCATCAGCGTCTCTAGGATTAGACTTTACTTTCAGTACTTTTACTTATTGTATTATATGCCCGTTCCTTACTTAGCTATTGAGGTGTGCTTTTGCCTCATTTGTTATTATGTTCATAACTGTTCCTGCTTCCTTATACGCTTACTGCACCTGCTGCTTAATTACTTTTGTGGTTCATAAGTTGTAAAATGGTTATATTATAGAACATATGAAAATCTATCAGCCTAAAATGTACTTAGATAATTATATAACACAAGATTTTTCTTTTTTGGCTGGGGCCCTATATTATGAAACCGACAATGTCAGGTATAGAGCAGTTTGAGGATCCAGTGCCTGAGGAGGAGCCCTACTTAGAGGAGGTGCAGCAGTTGGGACCAGAAGAGATTTAGTTTTTATATTTAAGGATGAGTGCATTTACAATTCTATTTACTTAAATTTTAAATGTTGTAATAATGCAGGTACCTATATGTAAAATACCAAAAATCTCAATTCTAATTGTTTATTAATATTTAAATAAATTTGACATCAGATTGAAAATCTGACTTTACCATTGCGTTCATCACCCTCAAATTAGCTAGGGGTGAAGTTTTGGATGCATTTGGAAGTCATTTAATTTTTGACGAATATTTTAATATTATTTAAATACTTGAAATTTTGAATAAATAAATACTCATCGGATTAAAAATTTGAGCATGCCGTTGCGTTCCTCACCCCTCAATTAGCTAGGGGTAATTTATTGAAAATTTTTGGAATACATATAATTAATTAAAATTTATTAACAAAATAGGTTTAAAATATATTAAATATTAATATATATATATAATAAACTAACGGCGCCGTCCAAAGACAGCAGACGCCATCTTTTTTTTTTTATTTACTATCTGATTTGATGGATCTTCAGATCCGTCGGATCGAAAGATCGGACGGCTCCGGAACCGTCGTCCCCGCGACTCACGCGTGTCGCAGAAGGCGACGCGTAACGCGCCGGGGATCTACGCGTGTCAATCTCTACCCTCCTCACCGCTCTAAGGATGAAAATAAAGGTTCGTTTCAACTCTTTCGCACTCCATTCGATCAAACATAAGCGCAACTAGGAAGAAGAAGGAGCTGTGAACGAACCTTCTTTCTGCACCGTTCAGATTGAGGTACCTCCTACATTTATTTCACAATTAAAATTCAATTTGGTGATTCCTAATTTTAAATAATGATTTCATTTATCGATCAAAGGTAATGGATCGCTCAATATCATTCCCAATTAATCAAAGATTTAATAAATTAAGATCTGTATGTCCAGTTGACTCCTCGGGTCACCGTGACATGGTCGCCTAGGTTAGAGTTTTGCATGCGATCTAGGTCATATTAGGTCTTGGTCCAACCGCCGGTGTGAAGGTCTCATCACGACCGGTCTATCGGCATACGGGCTATAGGCTGTCGTCGTCGGGAGACCCTCTAAAATTCTTGCCCTAGCCTCCTGTCGCTAGTTCAAAGAGAAGAAGGTGAAGAGCTGGGTCGGGCCGGGTCGACCCGGGCCCGACCCGTAAAATGTCTGGATCAGTGATGTGTCGGTTGCGGGCTCAGGTTTTTGTTTGTGGGTCCCGCCGTGTCAAGTCAGGCATCTTAGTTTGCGACACGTGTTCCCATGGGACCCACCTTTTTCTGCCGCGTTCGTCAGCTGGGACCCACCTGAAGCGCATAAATAATTTAATTAAATTTAAAAATATATAATATACTTATTATATATAACAACTTATAACATATGTATATATTATTCATTTAAAATAAAAAATAACATATAAATAAATATAAAAATAAAATTTATAAATATTATAATTGATTTCAGATAATTAAGTATGTAAATATTAAAAATAAATTTAAGATTTATTAGAGTAAAATTAAAGCAAATAATATCTAAACTTTGGACCTTAATAATTCACAAAATATAAACCCAAATTATACAAATAAATATATTTTATTAATCAACAAAAATCAAGGAATTTATTAATGCCATTTAAATTTCAATATGACTTATATTTTGTATAGTAACATTTTAGAGTATTAATTAATTAGGAAAAATGTTGTAAAAATTCAAATAATCATAACTTTGTACACACTACCTCAAATATATCAAATATAGGTCTTAAAATACTCAGAAAATCCTAAGAAACATTTTAATAGTGTTAACTTTTCTATTTGAATTAGTATTTGCCTAATGATATTTAAGGCCTAAACCTAATTAAACCTTTAACCCTAAAAACTTAAAATAGCCATAAGTAAGTCAATTTAGCTCCAAATTAGGTGATCCAAATATCAATTTAGATCAAAAAATCATAATTTACAGTAAACTACAAAAATATTTAGGATACAATGGTTAGATCTCATAATCAACCCTAATTACTTAAAAAAAATTGATTAGTGAATATTAGGAAAACTAATGATCCAAATTGAGTGATTTCAGTTTTAAATGACTCATAAAGTAAATTAGAACATAACTATATACTTAGATTAATATTTTTATGACTAAATTCACTAATTACTCACTAATCATATTTAACCTTAATCATTAACTCTAAAAATTATATTGGCTATAACTTAGCCAATTCATATCAAAATTTAATAATTTTGGATTCTATAGAAACCTTAGGACATAATCTACAATAAACTAACATAAATTTTAAATAAAATTACTAATATGCCCTTATAAGGTCAAATTCCCAATTTGACCTTATAAGGCATAATTAATTATGTAACTTAATAAAAAAATAATAATAATTTAAATAATCAAAATAGTCATTTTATAAACCTAATATTACAAATCATGATAAAAACATTAAATTAATAAATTTAGTTATTTTTGACAGATCAAAGAAATTAAATTGGTTAATATTTTGTCAAAACAGTCAGGTACGCAAATTACTTATAAGTGTCATTTCAGTATTCTTATTTTTGAGCCATTTTCCATTTGAGTATTATTTACACTACTTACCACTTTTTAATCTGCAAAAGAATGATATCAAATAGCATGTAACAAAAAGAATGAAACATGGTATATATATTTTGTGGTGTTTGTCTTTGGAGGGTGGAATATAACACTGAGAATCTGTACAGATTGGGCCTGCTGGCAGCCCTTGAGAGTTATATGGAGAGATTTAGCCTCTTGTAGGAAGTAGGCAAATCCAGAGGAAAGACACACCATATGTTCCTATTTTGAGTAAGCTACCGATGGGTAACGAGATAAGCTTCATACAGGTTATGCCTATGGGTTTACCCATTTGGGCTCAGGAGTTTACGGACTCAACTTATTGTTACAAATGCTTTTGATAAAATTTATTTATTTCATATTTTACAGTTATATTAAATTTCACAGCTAACTTGCAGAGCAATACTTAAATTTGGAAATTTGCTTTACTTATGCAGATATTTCAGTCACTTTCATGTTTGATTTATACCTATTTTAGGATGCTAGAATTAATCTTATAAGAACAATTTGCGTACTCCTACCTGACTGGTAACTGAATTTTTCAAGTTTTGATAATTAAAAGCTTTGAAGATCTGCCAAAGTAAAAGAAGAACTAAAGAAGCAGGAGAATGTAAATATTTCATCTTTATTTTGTAAAAGATAAACTATTATAAAATTTCATATATGTTTGGCTCTATCTGTATAATTGGACTTTGGACTTTTATTATTTTATGTTCTTTTGTTTATAAAAATATATATGTTTACATTTGAGATGAATTATTCTTTAAAGACTCTCGAACTTCGATCCCCGATCGCCACACTATGACTACATGTTTGGATTATTATATGCTATTTATTCTGAGTCATATTTCATTTTGCTTATACTGTGATGTTTGGATGTTTCTCATTTTTAATTCGGTTCCGCACTTTGTATGTTTTAGTAGATAGTAACTGATATTTGATTCTGTGCTCACTCCTTCCCTTATTAGGTGGATTATAAATTTCATCCTAATTTAATGATAAGTGAGGGGTTAGCTAGAGTGACACACCACCCCTTAGATTAATCCTGTGGATTAAAGGGTGGGGCGCCACAATCTTAGACTAAAATTTGAAGTAAAACCTACTAAAATTAAGAAAATATAAGTCAAAGATAAAAAATAGGATTGAGCGTTGGAATTGCAGAAAGAAGAGGCAATTCACGGAAGATTGTACAACTCCAAAGAGAATAAGAGGTACAAGTCAAAGTGATGGAATGAATGTTATAGAAAAAGACTTCCTTAGTGCATTAATATAATCTTTAGATAGTACCAAGTCTTAGGTGCTTCTTTTGCACAACCCACACAAGGGAGTGTTAAAAAACTAAACTCTAGGTGACTTGGGCAATGCTTATATTTGAGATAAAAATGTATAAAACATCATTGATAGAGGTGACATGAACATCAAATTGCTAAATTGTTCTATGTGGTAGCCAAAGGATGTTTGACATATTTCTTAAAGTGGAAATTACTATTTATTTTCTAGCTAGCACATGATAGATACATTAATACAATAACATGAGACTCATAGAAGGTTGTCAAAGGTGTATTCGTAGTTTTTAAAGGAAGAATTCAAGGAAAAATTTACCTATAAGTAAATTGTTAGACTCTTTCACATCAATAAATACATAAAGAAACTCTAGCATATGGCAATAGAGTCTCAAACACTAATGTGAGAGAGGCTTGAAATTCTTCCTTTATAGAGATAAACTACCTAGTTTAATATATGATAATTTATGTTTCTATGAAGACTTTGCATTTGGAAAGCACATAAGGCCAAGTTCTCTAAGAGTTGGAGAGATTTAAGGGCATAGAAGGTGAATCTAATGCATACGAACATGTGGTGTTTAGCTGTAACTGCCCAAACTCTTAAGCACCAATGTATTGTCCGCTTTAGCCTGAAAGCCTCACAATTTTGCCCTCAAAAGATAACTTCCCATCAAGTCACCCGTGGCACCCTGCTCCTCAATCTACAAGATTAAGCTGAGGCGAGATGTGCCACTCTAGAAAATCCCTCATTTATCAGTGGATTAGGTATAATCCATAATCCATTAATAAGAGAGATATATGCTCAAAATACATACAACATGAATCAATCACTAAGTAAGCACAAACTCAGAGTGCAGAAGCAAAGTAAGTAAATTGTACATCCAATTTACCACAATACATAAAGGAAATGTAACATACAGCTCAGAATAAATAGTACAATAAAGAAAAATATAGTATAAGAGAATCTGTATTATTACAATATTTTAAATAAGTTTAATTAAATAAAGAGCAATCTCTTATCCTCATAAGAAAGCAATGAAGGAACTAGATAGCTTCTGGTTCATTCGGCTGCTCCTCCTTAAGATAAGGCTGCTCTTCAGGCACGAGTTCCTCAAAATGATCCGGATCTGATATTATCCATTTCATAATGCCAGGGCCCCAGGCAATAAAAAAAAATCTTATTAGACAATTGTCTAAATATATTTTAGGCTAATAAATTTTCATAAGTTTATTAATATCACCATTTACTTTAAACTAAACAAAATATACTAGCATAGGAGTAACAAGCATATAAAGGAGGTGGTAAGTTATAAATAAAAGCATTTATAATTAAACAAGAATGAGACAAAAGACATACCTCAAAATAAGTTAAAATAAGGTTAGACATATATGTATAAATACAATAAATAAAAATACTAAAAGAAAAAACTACACCTAAATATACTGATGATCATATGACATATGCATGTTAAAAATAAACAAACTGACTATAATATATATAGTAAGTAACAATAAAATCTAGTATCCTATAATATATGAGTATGCATGCAAGGTAAGGTAAAGCTAACTGAAATAATATGCATCAGTAAAAAAGTAAACATAAAATGGTATATACAAACTGCCATATTAGAAATTGGCCAATCGGGCCACAATAACATTCCCAAAGCCTTTCTAGGCTAGGGCAGAACATAATTGAATAGGCGGGACAGAGGAGGTAGTAAACACAAATGCAATAATTTTTAATTATTTTACTTTGCTCCTATGGACACATCTAAAAGCAGTTGAGGAGCCAAGCACATCTGCAAGACTATACAGGTTCCAAACTTAACACAACACTCCTCAATGAGTAATGCAAATTATCCCTTATTTCTCCTTACCCTTATCAATTAGGGTAAATGTGCACCATAATCAACCTGTATACTGAACCCAATATAAATGTTATCCTAATTATTCTAAGTTTTCATTTTATGTAATAATATTATCTTATATGTCATATTCAAGGTTTAAGGCACAAAATATAAGGAATGCATAAGCACAAATAATCAATGGTGAGCAAGGGACTCTACTACACATAGTGATACTATTATTATCTAATTAACCATTCTAACTAATCTAAGTTACACAAGTTTAGGATATTCAATTCCTACTATCGAGTGTTACCTAGAAGCACGACCTTATAAATTAAAAGTAATTAGAACTGATCAGGTTCTAATCTGATTTAATCAATATCACTTATAAGTTAAGTAATAAATCATTGCGCCCTAATTGATGAATTTATACATTCTAAGCTAAGATCTGATCAAGATCTACTAAACTAGGGATTATGATTTAAACACCATGAGCTAGAGTTAAACACATAATCCAAAGGTAAATTATAAGGGTTAAAGTTTAAGTTTAAATGTGAACTAATGATTAAGGCAAATTCTATTAAGTATAATCAAGCTTAATAGAATGATTCTTCTATTCTTAATCTAAGATTGAAAGATAAAATAATCAAAATAAAATTATAAAATTCTAGAAATTATAAAACTAAGGTTTCATTCATTGAATAACCCACTTTATTTATTGGATAAAATCTAACATAGGATCTATCCCTAATCTTAAGAAAGGGTCCTAATGTGAGGTGAAGATTCATAAAGAGCTCATTAATGAAATGACTTAGGGAAATTTCAAAAATTTATGGAATTCAATTTTATTTGTTGTTTTTGTTCAATTAAAAGAGTTAGTGATGTATTTTATCTAAGTAAGGTTGATTAGCTTACTTAGGAATCAATAAGCCTGAATTTGGGATTTTTATCAAATTGCTCAAGTTATGAAATTTATGACTCAAATTGATTCTAAATTAGTTTTATTACTAACTTTATTGATCTAAATGATATTTTAGGGGTTAAGAACACTTAACCTAAATTTTGGGCAAAAAGGCTGTTTTGCCCCTACTTAAGGGTTCAAAAAGCTACTCTTTGATTTAGGGTTCCAATTTAAATTTTCTTAGCACCAAATAATTCCTTACTATCTAATATGAAGATAGACAGTAAGTACACTGAACTTGGATAAGAATTGAACCATAAAAGTTCAAACTAAGGAATTTGACCTAATGGGCATTTTAGTAATTTTAACCTAATAAAGTCTAAAAATTTGTGCAATTTACTATTATTTGATGTTCAAGAATTCTATAAAGTCTAAGAACAATAAATTTTAATATTTATTGGATTAGTTATGGTCAATTTAGTTCTAGGAATATTTATGTAATTTTTGAAGGTTTAATAGGGGTCAAAAACCTGACTTTTCCATTTGATGTCCAAATTCAATAAACTCAGTGGCTATAGCTTCCTTATATCACATTGAGTACTTTAACTAGGAGTAGACCCAAATTGGACCTCAATTGACTAAGTTATGTCCTAGTTAAGGTTAGGGGTAGTTTGGTCAACTTAGGGTTTCTAGGGTTCAAATTCAATTTACTATTTGTATTGAATTTCTAACCTAGTTAGCATCTTGAATTTATTAATTTAGAGCTCAAATGACTAAGATATGGACCTTTCAATTTTCTAGGGTTTTAGGGTCATTAATATGGTTCTAAAAGTGATTAGCTACCCTAATGATCAAATGACAAAACTAAAATTATCAAATTGTTCCTGAGATTTTCCTGATAACTTTAAGACCCATAATGTCTATGTTTGGATCACTAGTACAAAGTTATGAGAGTTCAAAGTTTTGGTAATTTATGAGTGGATGTCTTAAAATATCACTATGTTATCTGAGCATCCTATGAGAAACCTAATACTACCATTAAATTCCCCTTATTTTTTTGATTAAAATGAAATATAACATTATTATATTTGGAGTTCAGGATCTTAAGTTATAGGGTGTTAAAGTTCTGAATCTAATTTAATTAAAGTAATTAAATTGAATAAGTTTTCTGTTTTAAATTAATTAGACTTAATAGAAATTAAATTAATAGATTAAGATTCATTAATTTATTGTCTGCCTATTAACAGATTATGATTATATATATATATATATATATATATATATTAATTGATTTTCTGCAAATCTAATGACGGCGGGTGTGGCGGCCCTGCCCTACCGTGGTCCTGTTAACCCTTAAGTTAACATGATTATGGTGGAGGGGTCACCAAATGACAAGGTTCCCACTTAAGATTGGATTAGACACACATTCTAATCCAGTTTAACTAAGGACTTTGTCATTCAATCCAGAATTTATCGCTAAATGATCATACATGAACTCAGAGTGCGGAAGCAATAAAAGATATAACATCCATCCAATATAGTATAAATACAACATTACAGAATAAGTAAAGTGCTGAAAGAGAAATATAAACCTGTATTATTATATCTTTTAATAAGTTTAAAAAGAACTGAAAGAAACTCTCAATCTCACTGAAAAATAGAAAACTAAGGCTACAGATCTTCAAGAACGGGCTCCTCCTCCAATGGTAAGCTCTCCACTGGATCTACTGCTCCAACAAACTCAGAACCTACCATTATCAGTTTCATAATGGTAGGGCCCCAGCTAACAAAAGAAAAACTGGTTAGACAATATGTCTAAGTACATTTTAGGGAAAAAGTTTATTTAAGTTAACTGAATATCACCATAAAAATAGAACTGAGCAAAATAGGTGCAGAAAAGCGTACAAAAGAACAGTAATAAGTTATAAACAAATAGTTTATAACTAAAACAACTAGGAAGTAATACATACCTCCTCCAAGCAACTGCAACAAAGACAGGTAAGTAAAAGAAAAGTGAAATTGTAAGAAAAGTACAACCTAAATATGCTTATGATCAAACAAAATATGCTAGGTGACATACATAATTTGAACAGTATAAAACTGAAAACACTAACATACTATGTGAGCATATGAAAACAGTAAGTAGAACTAGCATCCTATATATAATATGTGCAGGAAAACTGAAAGTAAAACAGTGCTGAAATGCAAAATATGCTAGTAAAACAGTATCTATAAATTGAAACTGCAGTGACTATCTAAGTCACCCAAATTGAACACATATACAGCAAATCTTAGCCTGATGAGCTAAGAAACTCTGAACTAAACATCACTGAAACTCTTAGCCTGATGAGCTAAGACAGAAACTGAATGTAAGTGTACTTGAATTAGTATAACCATATCAAAATCCTGACTCTATAGTCAGTAGGGAAAGAGTCTATCCATCCTATCCCATGGACTAGGCATGGCATAGACTATCGGACTGAAACCCCCTACAAGAAGCCGACCCTGAACGAGTTGATCGAAGAGGTATACTAATCAAGAGAAAACTTTTCACTTATATACAAATAATTTTTTTTATACATATTTTCTAAAAATATAGATAAACTATATGGGTATGTAAAAGAGATTCTTTTTTTACCATCATTTGTACAAGTAAAAAAAAAAATTGTGACATTTCTTTTCGAAAAAAATTATCAAATTGATAATTTTTTATATATCGTAAATGACGATTCCATCGTTCATAATCGAATAGAAAAGTAATAAAAATATTTTCAAACCACAAATTTATTTTAATTTTATCTTCTTCTAGTATATTTTTTATATTTTTAGTAATCTCCAAATTAGAATCTTTATAAATTTGGGTATCATTCAAATATCTTATTTTAATATCATCAGTTTCTTTTTCTTTTATATCAGAATTTATTTCAAACAAATATTCATCTTTTATTATCTTTACTTCTTCGGTATCTAATAGTTTTCTAGTGAAAAAGGGCAATGGCATTCGCCCTAAATACGATGATGCAAAATTATCAATGATGACAATGACAACAAAAATAACAACAACAACGATGACTACGGGATCAATGACCATGATTTAAACAACAACGATGATGATAAATACAACAATAATGATGATGACGATGAAATGATAATGAAGATGAAAAAAATAACCACAAATCTTGGCAATGACAATGACGGAAACACCACCAATGAAATGAACAATGGCGACATTGAAAATAACAATGTTGGTGATGAAAATAATAATGACAATAATGAATACAGATGAATCCATAATTTACATCATAATTAAAGGAGTAATTTCATTCAAATACTTATTAAAGATAGCCCTCCTTGTACAAATTTTGCTTATTTTCAGGTAAGAAGTGAGCTCAGCAAATTCTGGGCAATTATGGAGTATTTCTGCAATTTCTGGGAGAAAACCATTATGGCACGCTCTAGCATGCTACAGCGTGTTGCAGCGCGCCACAGCGCACCCAGCTACTGGCATGCAGAAGGCACTAATCTAAGGGGATTCTTGAAATCTAGAGCAATTCCTCTATGGTGCGCCACAACGTGCCATAGGGCGCTACAGCGACACAGTCTTCGTAACTAAATCGCTACAACACGCCGCAGCCGATGAGTATTCAAAACTCAATCGCACAAAATGCACCGCAGCGGGTGACTTTTTGAAACTCGATCGCTACAGCACGCCACAGCGGGTGAGTTTTAGAAACTCCATCATTACAGCACGCTACAGAGACAAAATTTTTGAAACTCGATAGCTACAGCGCGCTACAGCGGATGAGTATTCAAAACTCAATCGCTACAGCGCATCGCAGCGGGTGAGTTTTCAAAACTCAATTGCTACAGCGCGCTATAGCGAGAGAATTCTTAAATACTCGATCACTACAACGCCGTACAGAGGAAGAGTTTTCAAGAACTTGATCGCTCCAGCGTGCTGCAGCAGATGAGTTTTCGAAACTCAATCACTACAGTGCGCTATAGCACGCTACAGCGAGCAAGTTTTCAAACTTAAAACCGCTACAACGCACTGCAGCGAAAGACTTTCAAAACTCCCAATCGCTATAGCGCGCTACAGCGGCGCGCCGAATTCCTATCTTATCAGGGCATTAATTATGGCTGAGACAAGACCCCCCAACCTGCTCCTTATCTCTCAGCCACCATATCTTCTGCAGCATAATATTTATTTAAGGAAAAATGAATATTTTTAAGTGATTTGGGGATTAAAGAATGTAAACGGGGATGCCTCTTCATGCCTCAAGTGGGCTAAGCACTCATTGCTAAAAAAATTTGGAGGGTAGAAGCTAGAATGTGAAGCAAGGAAGGAGATTCACTCCTCTATATATGCATCTCTTCTTCACAAAAGAAGGGTTCCCAATTTATCATCCAAAAATTCAGTTTTTAAGGGCTGCATACAAGAAGGAGAAAACCTCTCTAAGGGAGGTGGAAAAAACCATTGCTAGAGGAGAAAGAACTTAAGGTTGCACTAGGGAGCTAAAGGAAAGGAGAAGAGGAAGAAGATGAGAGATCTAGAGAACCCCATTAAGGGCTATTCCTAATAAACTCTTAATCTTGCTTTTAATTTCTTTTAGTGGACCATAAATGGGCAATTAATTCATATAGTTAGAAAATGAGAACTAAGCTCAAACAAAAGTAATCTAATTTGACATGGGAAATAAAAATGTGACATGTTAGCTATCCTAGGGTCTTACAAAACCTAAAACATGCTATCTAGGAAATTAAATTTCATCACATCAACACTAATTAAGAGTCAAAAACCTAAAATCACAATTTGTTGCCCAATGGAAATGATATACATAAATATGAAATCCTTATTTCCTAAGGAGAAAAATGACACAAAGTAGGTCAATTTTGGACAACATTTGAAATTTAGAGTTTTCGGGACTCCTAATTAGGGTTAAAAAATGATTTAGAAATTTAGGGTTTAAATGTTAAATTTGATTTCATATTAATATTCCTCAAATTTTTGTGAGTGAAATGGACTATTTGATCATTTAATTTGGACATTAAATGATCATATAAGGTCACATGAAATGATGAAATTAATTTGTATTGAATTAATTAATCTTAAATATTGACTAATTAAAATATTTATCATAACAAAAATTTAATTACATATTATTAATCTACTCATTTTTGTGATCGAAATGGTGTATAATATCATATGGTTTAGTTAAGTATGGAGCAAGTTATGAGCTTATAAAATTTTCCTTAATTGATATTTTTATTAAATCATTACATTATACAACTTATAACTAATTAATCATATAATGACCTACTGATTCAGTGTAGAATTACTATGCCTGTTTCTCCACTCGAAACGTCATCAGGTAAATGGAGCAGTTCAAAAGGACTGAACCGGCCGGTCTGAAGTGCAATGGTTTGGACCGTTATCATCTTCGCAAGTTCTTCGTGCGCCTGAATTAGGGCATCGAGGGAGAGACGCTAACAAGCAGAAAATAGATAGGATCACACTTGGAAAATCAATACATATGCAAGGGCCTACTATCAAAGTTCTAATAGCCTAAACTGAAGTAACTAGATGTTTACAAAAACACAAGCCCTAGATCAATTCGATTAAGATATCGCTCGATACTTTCGAACTCAATTTAGTTTGAGGAACCTTTCGAAATAGGTATTAAACAATTGATTTATAACATTGAAGCTTAATGTGTAATCAATGATATACATATTTATTGAAGGAGAATAAAAAGAGATTTCAGAGGTATTTAGAAATGGATTTCCTTTCAAATAAATCTATCTCCAAATTTCATATCTAATGCAGAATCAATAAGCATGAGGTAATAGAATGATTAGGTGAAATTAAGAGTAGCATACCTACATCACTCAAAACCTGAATTCTTTGACATAATTTAACCTTTCAGAATCCTTTCGCACCTCTAGAGCTACAAATGGAACTTGAGATCCTCTGAGACTCGTCGGCTAAAGGTTGATAGCACATTGTCGGGTAGCGATATCGGTTCCTCTCTCAATCAGCAGCATAATCAAAGCTTCAGGGAGAATTTCAACTCTCAGCATACCCCAGGAGAAATGAAAATCAGGATGACAAACTCAAAAAAAATTTGGAAGAGTGGAATAATAATCGACTTAGAAGATAATTTCAAGGTAGCTGAAGGACTTCCGTACGCCCACTATGCCTGCAACGGGATTCGATGGTGGGGGAGGAAAGAGATGTATAGTAGGGGAGATCCTAGCTATTGGATAAAGACATAGATCTAATGGTTAGGTCTAGCTATAAATCTAGGCCGTCTGATCAGCTTAAAAGAGGCGCAACGGCTAGGATCCTATCAATCTGCCATTTGGTGCACACTGACCCACAGCAGATTTGCGCAGAAACAAATAATTAGCCATTAATTATTATTTGATATTTATATAAATTAATTTAATTACTTTAAAAAATTAATTAATTATACACATTTTATTACTCAAAATTAAATAACCACGCGCACTCCGAAAAATCCCAAAAATTCACCCTTACTTAATCGAGGTGTGGGGAACTCAAAATTGCAATCAAATTTTTGATTGGAGGCCAATTTAATTATCTTAATTTTTTGAGTATTTAAAATATTATTAAAATATTCGGGAAAAATTCGATGACTTCCAAACACTTCCAAAATACCACCCCTAGCTAATTTGGGTGTGGTGAGTCCAATGGTGGTCTCTATTTTTGATTCTAAGGTCCAAACAATTTAGGCATTCTTAGAATCATCAAAAAATTAAGAAATGTTAGAAATTGCCAAACAATCTCTAAATCACATGAAAATTGAAATGGAAATTCCTAATTCTATTATAAGACTAACGGGAAAAGGATTAGAGTCAAATATGTTACTAATTGATGGGTAATAATACTAGGGTTGTTACAGACTCCCCTCTTTAAAAAGAGTGTCACCCACGACACAACAAATAAGAATAGGGAAAAGAAAATGAAAAAGGATGTTTAAAGAAACAATAATGAAAATGAAAGAACTAAATCTATCTGATGAGAAACTACAATAGTTTGT
>JACERR010000303.1:2500-7500 GCA_016760335.1 Gastrodia elata
TATAGAGTGTGTGTGAGACACACACATACACACACGCAAACACGCATCCGCACACACACACAACAAACACACACATTGGGTATACATAATCACAACACACTCATATATGTATTATGAGGCATATACAGATGTATTCTTACATATACTCAACCTTTTGGTATATACACACATACACATATGTATTCTTACACACTCAGATATATATATATATATATATATATATATATATATGCATATACAGACACACACACACTCATATATAAATTTACACATAAACACACATATACATAGATATAACACACATAGATTAGTGGATACACTCATATATAGCCACACACACAAACATACACTTATATGTATACCCAACACTCACTCTCACATGTGTGTGTGTGTATTGGGTATACATACTCAATATGTGTGTGTGAGTTTGTTATAGACACAAACAATGTATACCAACACACACACACACACACTCGTATATACTAAACATATATGGAGATTAGTATATATGAGTGTGTGTATGTGTCACACACATGCACATACACATAGAGATAACATATACATGTGTGTGTGTCTAAATGAGTGTGTGAGTATGTATGTGTGCGTATGATAGACACACGCACACATACGGTTGTGAGTATGGATACCCAACACACATACACACACACACTCATACACACATGTGAGTATGTCTATGTGTGTCTATATGTGTTAGGTATGCATACTCATAATCATTGTGTGTGTATGTTTCTCTATATATATATATATATACCACACACTTATATATATGAGTGTGTGTGGTGTCTATATATTGTGTGTGTGCGTACGTGTGTATGTCTATATGTTTATATAATATGCACACACATATATGTGTCTATATATACTCATAAGTATACATACTCACACACACATACACACATTATATACTATGTGTGTGTGCAACCATATGTGTGTGATAACACATATATGTGTGTTTGTATACCCAACACATACAAACACATATACATAGAGATAAATATATATGAGTGTGTATGTGTGTGTGTTGGCTATACATACACACATATGAATTTGTGTGTGTATGTATAACCAACACACACACACACACACAGACACACTCATATATACTTATCTCTATGTGTGCATACATATGAATATAAAACGCATACATGTGTGCACACACAGACATAAGCACACATATGTGTTATATACACATACACACACAAACACACACACACACACATTATATATATATATATATATATATATGTATACTCACACACACATACATACACATGTATATATATATATATATATGTTTACTCACACACACACACTCATATATACTTATCTCTATGTGTGTATGTGTGTGTATCTCTACATATATGCATATAGACACACACACACACATACACACACACTCATATATACTAATATTTATGTGTGCATGCATTTATACACACACACACACACTTATGTGCCTAGACACCCAAACCTACTAACACATACTCACACACACACACACGTATGTGCCTAGACACCCAAACCTACTAACACATACTCACACACACACACTCATATATATTAATCTCTATGTGTTTATATATATATATATATATATATATATATATATATTAGTATATATGAGTGTGTATGTTTAGATACACACACATACTCACACACATACTCACTCACACACACACACACACATACATACTTATCTCTGTGTGCACAAATATATATATATATATATATATATATATATATACTTATCTCTATATATGCGAGTGTGGTTATACATACTCACAACCATATATAAATATATAGATACACACACGTATATGTTCCGACACACACACACACACACACACACACACACACACACACACACACACACACATATATATATAAATACACAACACACACACATAAAGATTAGAATATATGAGTGTGTCACGCATATGTGTCTATTTGTGTGTTGGGTATACATGATTGTGTGTGCCTATATGTATGCATGTTTGTGTGTGTGTGTGTGTCTATGTGACACATGCACAGACACACACATGAGTATATACATGGTGTGTGTGTGTGAGTGTTGACACACACTCATATATACACATATACACACATATATATAGACACACACACACACACAAAGATTTCTATAAGTAACATACACGCAAAAACATATATATACTTATCTCCATATGCGTATATATAAGTAACACACACAAACACATATTGAGATTTATACGGTTGTAAGTATGTATACCCAGCACACATAAAGATTACTATATATGAGTGTGTGTGTGTTGGTATATATATATATATATATATATATATATATGTGGATGTGTGTGTGTGTGTGTGTGTTATATATATGTGTGTGTTATACCCACACACACACACACACATATAAAGATAAGCATGAGCATATATATATACACACACACACACTCATATATACCAACACACATACTGGTATATATGTGTGTGTTGGGTATAGATATCTATATATTTGTAGCTATATGGACAAATATATGTGTGTGTGTGCATGAGTATATATACCCAACGCATATATATGCAAATACATACACATAGAGATTAGTATATGTGCACTCATATATACTTATTTCCATGTGTGTGTGTGTGTGTGTATTTGTATTTATATGTGTGTGTGTTAGGTATATATTTATATACGGTTATGAATATGTATACCCACACACTCATATATATTAATCTCCATATGTGTGTGTATGTGTGTGTGTGTGCATATATATATATATATATATCTATGTGTAGGTATATACTTATGTGGGTATACATACTCACACACACTTAGTGTTCGTGTGTATGTGTATATATATATATATATATAGTATATGGTTGTGAGTATATATACACATCTCTATGTGTGTGTGTTTGTGTATGTGTGTGGGCGTATATACATAACATGCACACACACACACATGAGGGTGTGTTATGTATATAGACACACACACACACATAACACACTCATATATATAATCAAAATGAGTATATATAGGCACACACATACACACATGCATATATATTAATCTCCACACATGTATATATATATATATATATATATATATATATATATATGAGTGTGTATATGGTTGTGAGTACACACACACACATAGAGATTATGCATATGAGTATGCGTATGTGTGCATGTCTATATATATATATATTAATCTCTATGTGTGTGTGTGTCTATATATAAATATACAGTGTATATATGAGTGTGTGAGTATGTTGGGTATATATATATATATATATATATATATATATATATATATATATATATATATATATATATATAGATATATATATATATAACACACGCTCATATATACTAATCTTTAATGTGTTTGTGTTTGTGTATGTGTGTGTATGTATATATATATATATAGAGTGTGTGTGAGACACACACATACACACACGCAAACACGCATCCTCACACACACACACAAACACACACATTGGGTATACATAATCACAACACACTCATATATGTATTATGAGTATATATACATAGTCATCTCTATAAATATAAGTATATACAAGTGTGTGCATGTGTCACACTGTATAAGTGTGTGTGTTTGTGTGTTGAGGCACGTATGTATGTGTTGGCCAACATGTCTGTGTGATATATATGAAACACACACATATAGAGATTTTTATATCTACACAAATACATATACTAATCTCTCATACATACTAATCTCTATGTGTGACAGTCATATACACCATGCACACATACACACTCATATATATTTATCTCCATGTGTATGTGTGTGGGTGTATTAGGTATACATACTCACAATTGTATAAATATAAAAGACGCACATAGCCAACACATACGTGAGTGTGTGTGTGTGTTGGGTATACATAGGTTATGTGAGTATATGTTGTATAATACTCACACACACACACATGCACACACGTATATAGATTAGTATAAATGAGTGTGTGTTTGTGTGTGTGTGTGTGTAATGACACACACACACATAGAAATAAGTATATATGAGTATGTCTATGTGTGTGTTGTGAGTATATATGCAAATACTTATAATCATATATATAAATAGACACATGCAAACACTCACACACACAGATTAGTATATTTACTAATCTCTATGTGTGTGTGTTTGTGTGTGGGTGTGCGTCTATATATATATATATATATATATATATATACGGTTGTGAGTATGTGTATACACACTCAAAATAAACATACACAGACACACGCACATAGAGATAAGTATGTATATGAGTATTTATACCTAACACACACACACACACACACTCACATATGTGTTGGCCATGTGTGTGTTTTTTTTGTATATACGATTCTGAGTATGTACATAGTATACACACAAACTCATACCCAATAGACACACAAAGGGATCACACACACACACACATATACTAATCTCCATACGTGTAGTGTGTGTGTGTGTGTGTGTATCTGTGCCTATATATATGAGTTTGTTTGTGCGACACATATACATACTAGAGATTAGTATATAACATGTATATATTATATACTAATCTCTTTGTGTGTGTCTCACACACATAAACACATATGTGTTATCACAGCACATAGATATGTGTTAGCACACACATACTCAACACCTGTGTCTATGTGTGCCACACTTATAAGTACTTATCTCTATATGTGTGTATTTTTGTGTGTGCACACAAACACACACACACACTCATTTATGTCTAGATATTTATATACGATTGGCACACACACACATACCAACTCATATATGTCTATATATTTATTTACAGTCGGTGTGCACGCACACACACACACACACACAACACATATACATGCTCACAACTGTAGACACACACATACACACACAAACACACACACACTCAAAGAGATTAAAATATACATGTGTGTGTGTGTGTGTATGTTATGTGTGTGTGCGTGTTTCTACATAGAGATAAATATATATAAGTGT
>JACERR010000303.1:15000-27500 GCA_016760335.1 Gastrodia elata
GTGAGTGTGTATGTGTGTGTGTGTGTGCCTATATATATATATAGACACGTATATGCGTGTATGTGTTTATGTGAGTGTGTTGAAAATATTCAAATATAGAGATAAGTATATATGAGTGTGTGTATGTGTGTGTCATGTGTTTGTGTGTGTGTGTGTCTATACGGTTGTGAGCACACACACACATAAAGGTTAATATATATTTGATCATATATATATATATATATGTATATATATATATATGTATATATATATATATATATAAATATATATATATATATATATATATTTATATATATATATTAGTGTACATGAGTGTACGTGTGTATGTGTATACTGAATGTGTGTTTGTGTGTGTGTGTATATGCGTGTGTATGCACACACACAAACATATAGAGATAAGTATATATAAGTGCGTGTGTTGGGTACACCTACTCACAATACATATGTAAATATATAAACACATGCACATAAACACACACATACACAACACACACACACACAACCCAACACATGCACACAAACATACATAAACACACACAAACACACACAACACTTATGAGTGTGTGTCTGTGTTTGAATGTGTGCGGGTATACATATATAGACATATCTGAGTATGTATACCAACACCCACACACACACAGTATGTATCTAAATATATATACATACTATTTGTTGGGTATGTTTACTAATACACACAAACACATATGGATATAAGTATTTATGTATACATTATGTGTTATATACATATATATATATATATATATGGGCACGCACATATATATTTAGACACACACAAACAGAAGCACACACATATATTTAATTTATATTTATATTTGTGTGGTTGCGACTATGTATACACACCCCCATATATATAGACACACACACTCATATATATGTGTATATCTGAATATAACACGCTCATATATACTAATATCTATGTGTATATATTTGTGTGTGTGTGTATATTTATACGGCTAAGAGTATCTATATAAATATTTTATATATAAATGTATATATGAGTGCAGGAACTAGTATGTATATTAATTTATTCTAAGATTTGTGTGATTGCAACTATGTATACACATCCCTACATATATACCAATATTTGTGTGGTTGCGACCATGTATACACATCTCATATGTATATACATATATATAACACACTCACGTATGTGTGTTGGGTATACAAACTCATGCGTGTTTATGTTTGTGTGTGTGTGTGTCTCTGTATGCATGTATGTAGAGACAAGCACATACACACAAACACATACTCACAACCGTATATATCTATAGACACACACACACTCATATATACTAATCTCTATATATGTGTATTTGTGTGTGTGTGTGTGTCTATATATATATATATATATATATAATTGTGAGTATGTGTTTGTGTGTGTGTGTATCTCTACATACATGCATACACACACATACACACTCATATATACTATTATGAGTATGTATACCCAACACATACGGGTGTCTGTGTGTGTATTGGTATACATACTCACATAGATATATATTGGTATAAATTAAAATGCATATATATAGACCCACACACACACATAGACATAAGTAAATATGAGTGTGTGTGTGTGTGGGCTATAAATATGTTGGGTACACATTCATGCATACAGACACATACGGTGTGTGTATGTGTATGTGTGTTTGTTGGGTATACATACTCACAACCGTATATATATATATATATATGAGTGTGCGAGATTAGTATATATGAGTGTGTGTGCTTGTGTGTGTTGGTACGGTGTGTGTGTGTATCTATATATATACACACGCTAGTATATACTAATCTCTATGTGTGTGTGTTGGCACACACAGACACACATGTACACATGCACACATGTGTGGGTGTGTTGGGTATCATACTCACAACCGTATGTAAATATATAGACACAAACACATAAATGTATATAAATACATAGACAAACACATATAACCGTATATAAATATATGCCTATTGACATACAGAGACACACACACACCGTATATAAATATATACATTAGTATATATGAGAGTATTTGTGTGTGTGTGTATTGAGTAATTATATATCTGTGTGTGTGTATATATATATAGGCACACACACACACTTATGTACACTAATGTCTATATATACATATATATAGGATTGTGAGTATGTCTATATATATATGAATGTGTATAAACATAAATGTGTGTGTCTATATATTAATGAGTATGTGTGTGTGTGACACACAGAGATATGTGTGTGTGGGGACTATGAATACACAATTATATATAAATATATAGATAAGCATGTATATATATATATATATATATACACACCCAACACACACACAAAAATACACACACATGGAGATTAGTATATATGAGTGTGTGTGTTTGTATGCATGCATGTAGTCTGTGTGTATGTATGTTGGGATATTTATATATAAATAACACATACATGTGTGTGTCTATACATACTCTCAATTGTATATAAACATATACACACATAGATACACAGGCACACACACACTCATATATATTTATCTCTATTTGTGTGTGTGTGTGTCTGTGTATGCTTATATATTTATATACGGTTATGAGTATGTATAAACATACACACATATGTGTTATTTATATATAAATATATCAAACACACACACACACACATACTACATGCATGCATACAAAGACACACTCAGATATATGCCCACTATCGCAACCACAAAAAATTTAGTATAAACTAAAATATATACAAACACACATATACACTCATTATGTGTGCTTGTTTATGTGTGTGTCAATATATATATATATATATATATATATATATATATATATATATATATATATATATATACATGTATATAACACATGTGTGTGTGTGTTTATATATTTATATACACTTGTGAGTATGTATACTCATCACACACACACACACACTCACTCAGTGTGTGTGTGTATGTGTGTTTGCTTATATATTTTTATACGATTGTTTGAATGTATGCCCAACACACACACACACACATATAAAAATATATGTAAACACACACGCATATAAATATATAGATACACATACACAGATATGTATAAATATAATATATATATATATATATATATTAGTACATACGTGTGTGTGTCTGTGAATGCCTATATATACTCATTTTTATTATATATAAATACTCTTTATATTATATGTGTGTGTATATATTATATTATTTTGACACATACATATATCCTATTCTCTATGTGTGTGTCTATGTGTGTCTATATATATATATAGCCACACACAGACACACACTTAGACATTGGTATATATGCATGTCAAAATAAGATTATACACATATATGTATATATATATAGACACAAACACACATACACAATATATGAATGTGAGTATATGTGACTATATTTATACACACACACACAAACACACAAATATTGGTTATATACTTTTACTTATCTCTATGTGTGTGTGTGTTTGTGTCCTTATATAAACACACACACATATATGATATATACATGTATATATATAATACATATAAGGATTAGTATATATATATATACAACTCATAACCGTATATTTATATATATACAGTTATAAGTATACATGAGTGTGTGTATCTGTGTGTTGGGTATACCCACATTATATGAGTGTGGGTGTGTGTGTACGTGCGCACGCACACATGAAGATAAGTATATATGAGTGTGAGTCTGTATGCATGTATATGAATACACACACAACCACACAAATATTGGATGCGACTATGTATACACATTCCCGTATACACACACACAGACAAACACATAAGTGTGTGTCTATTTATGTATTTATATATGGTTATGAGTATGTATACACAATAGATAGATTAGTATATATGAGTGTCACAATATGGATATACATGTGTGTGTGTGTGTGTGCCTATATAAATATATAGATTATATTTGTGAGTTGGGTACACATACTCATGTGTCTATATTTATATAGTATACTTATATAGTATATATATATATATATATAACACTATGTATACATACTCGCAAATGTATATCGAACCCACACACACTCATATATATTAATCTATGTGTGTGTGCGACACACACACACACATAGACGAACACATAGACACAAACACATAAATGGTCGTGAGTATGTATACCCAACACACACACACACACACTTATATATACTAATCTCTATTGTGTGTATTTGTGTTCGTGTGTGTGTGTATATTTGTGTGTTGGGAATGCTAATCACAACCGTATATGTGTTTGTATGTGTGTGTCTATATTTATATATATAGACACACACACTCATATATATATATATATATATATATATGTGTGTGTGTGTATGTGTGTGTGTGTGTGTGTGTTAATATATATATATATATATATATGGTTTGTGTGTGTCTATACATATATAAATATATATAAATATATATATATATATATATAGACGCACCCACACACACACACACTCATATATACACACACACACACACATAGAGATTTGTATATATGAATGACACATACAGATGGAGATAAGTATATGTATATAACACATACATGTGTGTGTACTTACAGTAATCTATATGTGATACATACATATATAGCTATATATAAAAATATATATATATATATATATGTATATATATATATATAAATAACACACACACACACACTCATATATACTTATCTCTATGTGTGTGTGTACATACTCACAACAAAGACACAAGCACATATAGAGATTTGTATATATGAGTGACACATACACATAGAGATAAGTATATGTATATAACACATATATGTGTGTGGGTGTAGTTACACTAATCTATATGTGATACATACATATATAATAATATATACACACATACAAATATATATATTTGCATATATATGTATATATATATATATATGTATATATATATATATGTATATATATATATATGTATATATATATATATATATATAACACATAAACACATTCATATATACTTACCTTATCCTTTTATATATTTATACACACACACATAGAAATTAGTATATATGAGTATGTGTGTGTGTGCGTGTCTATTTGTTGTGTGTGTGTGTGTGTTTGTTGTGTATACATGTGCATATAAAAGGTTGTGAGTATGTATACCCAATACACACACATACACACACATACTCATATATACTAAACTCTATGTGTTTATATATCTGTGTGTGTGTTAGGTATATATGAGTATATGTGTCCAACATGCACATAGATATAAGTATAAGTATACCATCTACAAATATAGGCACACTCATACACACTAATCTCTCTGAGTGTGTGTGTGTGTATGTATGTGTGAGTGTGTATACCAAACACACATACATCGGTGTGTATCTATATATGTATACCCAACACACACGCACACCCAACACACACACACTGTGTGTGTACACATATGTGTTATACATAATATAGAATACATGAGTGTGTGTGTGTGTGTGTCACACACATGTATGTGTTATATATTCATTTATATGCACACTCACACACACACAAACACACGGGTATGTGTTATATATATATATATATATATATATGCATATATATATATACATATTGGCATACACACATGAAGATAAGTATATACTTACTCAACCTATATAAATATATATACACACACACATGTGCTATCACAAACTCAGATATATATATATATATATATATATATATATATATATATATATATATATATATATATATATTGTCACACACACAAATGGGTGTATCTATTTATTTATTTACGGTTGTCTCTATTTGTACATACACACACACACATATATAACTAAGACATACATACATGTGTGTGTGTGTGGGTGTTGGGTATACATACTCACAATCATATATACATATATAACAGACATAAGGATTAGTATATATATACAACTCACAACCGTATATTTATATACATATATGATTGTGAATATACATGACTGTGTGTATCTATATGTTGGGTATACACATAATATATGAGTGTGCGTGTGTGTGTGTGCGCACACACACATGAAGATAAGTATATATAAGTGTGTGTCTATATGCATGTATATGTAGACCCACAACCACACAAATATTGGTTGCGACTATGTATACACACACACATACACACAAACCCATATGTGTGTGTGTCTATATATATAAGTATATATGGTTGTGAGTATGTATATACAATATATAGATTAGTATATATGAGTGTCACAATATGGACATACATATGTGTATGTGTGTGTGTGCCTACATAAATATATAGATTATATTTGTATGTTGGGTATACATACTCATGTCTCTATATTTGTATAGTATATATATATATGTGGATGTGTGTGTGTGTATATTTTATAGAAATATATATCCCTAACATACCCACACACACACACATGTATATAATACATAGCTATGTATACATACTCACAACCTTATACCCCAATCCACACACAAACTCATATATACTAATCTCAGTGTGTGCATGTGACACACACACACACACAGACACACACAAACATAAACACATATACGATTGTGAGTATGTATACCCAACACACACACACACACACACACTAATATCTATATGTGTATATTTGTGTATGCGTGTGTGTGTGTATTTAGATGTTGGGAATACATACTCAATAATATATGTGTTTGTGTGTGTACATGTGTGTCTATATTTATATATATAGACACACAATCATATATCTATTTATATGTATCTATATATATATATATACACACACATAAACACATATGCAGTTGTGAGTTTGTATACCCAACACACGCACATACACACATAGGGATTATTATATATGAGTGTGTGTGTGTGTGCGTGTTGGGTATACATACTTATAACTGTATATGTGTTATTGTGTATGTGTGTGTTAGACATACTCATAGAGATCAGTATACATGACTGTGTATGTGTGTGTGTTTGTGTATGGGTTGGGTATACAATTGTGAGTATGAATACCTAACACACACACACACACACACATAAATATATATATGAGTGTGTGTTTGTGCATGTGTGTGTATAAATATTTATGGACACAGACACACATATTGAATATTATATATGAGCGTGTGTATGTGAGTGTTGGGTATACATACTCCTTTATTTATTTAGTTGTGAGTATGTCTGCCCACACACACACATAGACACTTATATATACTAATCTCTATGTGTGTGTGTGTCTGTAAATACATAGACACATACACACATAAGCACACACTCATATATATACATATGTAAGTATATATAGACACGCACACACACATAGAGATAAGTATACATGAGTGTGTATGTCACATAGACACACACATACACATGGAGATTGGTATATATGAGTGTGTGTTATATACATATATATAACACACATACACAAACATGGAGATAAGTATATATGAGTATATCACACATATATATATGATAATACATACACACACACACACACACACACACACACACACACACACACACACACACACATATATATATATATATATATATATATATATATATAAATCTCTATGTGTGTGTCTGTGTAACACACACACACTCATATATACTAATCTCTATATGTGTGTGTATGTGTGTGTGTATCGCATTGAGATGTATATATTTGGGCACACACACACACACACACCGTATATATATATATAGACACAAACACTTTTGAGTATGTATAAACACACACACACACACACACACACCATATATACTAATCTTTGCATGTATATATATATATATATATATATATATATATATATATATATATATATGTATATGAGTGTTTATGTGTGTGTGTATTTATGTGTGCCTAACAAATATGTGTCTAAACACATACATGCATAGAAATTAGTACATATGAGTGAGTGAGTGTGTATGTTTGTGTACACAGATGCACGCATACACACATTGATTAGTATGGTTGTGAGTATATATATACATAGTCCACACTCATATATAGAAACACACACACACACACACACACACACACACACACACACACTCACACACACATATACTCATATATACTAATCTAAGTATATGATATATATACTAATCTTTTTGTGTGCATATTTGTATATGTGTTTATATATTTATATTCACAACTCTATATATATATATCTATATATATAATTATATATATATGAGTGTGTGTGTATATATATGATTGAGAGAATATATACCCAACACCCATACACACATACACACACACACACTAGTATATATACTTATTTCTATGTGTGTGTGTATACATACTCACACACACAGACACATGCACACATAGAGATTTGTATATATGAGTGACACAAGTATATGTATATAACAAATACGTGTGTGTAAGTGTGTGTGCACTTACACTAATCTATATGTGATACATATATATATATATATATATATGTATATATATATATATATATAACAATATATATACACATAGAGTTATATATATATATATATATATAATATATATACACATAGAGTTATATATATATATATATATAAATATATATATATATATATATATATATATATATATATATATATATACATATATAACACACACACAGACACAAACACATTCATATATACTTACCATATATATTTATATATTAACGCAACACATACAGAAACATGCATATAGAGATTACTGTATATAAGTGTGTGTGTGTGTGTGTATATGTGTATGTGTGTGTGTGTATGTGTGTATGTGTGTGTGTGTATGTGTATATGTGTGTGTGTGTTGGTGTATGTGTGTGTGTGTGTTGGGTATACATATGTATATAGACGGTGGTGAGTATGTATACCTAACACACACACACACACATACTCATATATACTAATCTCTATGTGTTTATGTAACTGTGTGTGCTGGGTATATATGAGTATGTGTGTCCAACACACACATAGAGATAAATATAAGTATATCGTGCACAGATATAGACACATACATACACACTAATCTCTATGAGTATGTGTGTGTGTATGTGTGAGTATATGAACCCAACATACACACAAACACACACACATCTATAGGTGTGTGATTGTGTGTGTGTATGTGTGTTGGGTATACATACTCATAAGCATATATTTATATATAGACACACACAAATATGTATATAAATAAATAGACACATCCATATACATATATATATATATATATATATATATATGTACATACATACACACATAAACAAGCACAAACATACACATATGGAGATTACTATAAATGAGTGTGTGTGTGTGTGTGTGTTTGGTATATATACTCATACACACACACACACATAGATATATATAATCTCTGTATGAGTATGTATACCCAACACACACACACACACACACACACACATATATAGACAGACACACACACACACACTCATATATATTAATATCTATGTGTATGTGTTTATGTGTGTGTTGTGTGTGTGTGTGTATAAATATGAATACCCAACATACTCATAATACATGTATATAACACTTACATGTGTGTGTGTGTATACCTATAACACATACATCTATGTGCGTTAGTGTGTGTGTTCCTATATATATAGAGATTAGTATATATGTGTGTGTGTGTGTGTGTGTGTGTGTGGGCACACATAGACAAACACATACACATGGAGATAACAGTTACAATTGTCAGTGTGAGTATGTATATATATATATTTTTTTATATGTGTTTGTGTGTGTCTGTGACACACATGTATGTAGAGACACACACACATCTATAAGTGTGTCTATATATATCTATACGTGTGTGTGCGTGTTGGGTATACATACTCAAAATTATTTATTAACACACGTATGTGTTATATGCATGTATACATACTCACATAGTTGTGCATGTGTGTGTGTGTGTTGTGTATATACATAGACACACACACATATATAGGCACACGCACACATACATACTCATCTCTATATACATGTATAAAATACATACATGTGTGTCTTTATATAATTATATATGGTGTGTGTGTGTGTGTGTGTGTGTGTTGGGTATACATACTCATTTAGCGATTTGTATATATATATATATATATATATATATATATATATATATAAGCACACATATATAGTTGTAAGTATGTATACCCAACACGCACGCACACACTCATATATATATATATATATATATATATATATAAGCACACATATATAGTTGTAAGTATGTATACCCAACACGCACGCACACACTCATATATACAGTTGTGAGTATGTATATCCAATGCACACACACACATATATACACACTCACATATACTAATCTCTATGTGTGTGTGAGTATGTATACATGACACACACACACACATAGAGACTCATAAAGATTAATATATATCGGTGAGTGTATGTGTTGGGTATACATACTCACAACCATACAACGAGTGTGTGTATACCCAACACACACATATAGATATATATACACAGACACACACACATATTTATCTCTATATATAAATATACAATAATGAGTATATATATACCCAACACACACACACAGACAACCGTATATAAATATATAGACTATACACACACACACACATATGGAGACAAGTATATATATGCGGTTGTGAGTATATTTGTGTGTGTGCATCTAAATATATATGATTGTGGTATACATACTCACAACCGTATATACACACACCCACTAATATATATATATATATATATATTATCTTAGACACACACACACCTACACACACACACACACAAACACTCATAGAGATAAGTCTATATGAGTGTTTGTGTGTGCGTGTATGTGTATATAACAAAATAAGATATTATATACACACACACCTATGCACTCATATATATATATATATATATATATATTGATATGTGTGTGTGTGTGTTTATAGTGTGGGAGTGCATACTGACATAGAGATTAGTACATATGAGTGTGTGTGTGTATGTGTGTATGTGTGTTTGTGTGTTTGTGTACATAGACACACACACACATTTCTACATATATATAAGGTTGTGAGCATGTATATCTAACACACACACACACACACATGCATGCACACACTTATATATATTTGTGTTATATATAAGTATATATGATACACGCACATACACAGACACACACTCATATATACAAATCTTTATGTGTATACCTAATACACACACACACACACTCATATATACTAATCTCTAGGCACATATACAGACACTCACACTACATATAAGCATACACACACACATACAAATAAATATATACGAGTGTGTGTGTCAGTATGCATGTATGCAGAGACAAATACACAAACCCTATATAAATATATATACACGCACACATATGTGTTATAGCACACACAATACACACATATATACATGTACTAATTTCTATGTGTGTGTGTGTGTGTGTGTGGTCATGCGTGACACACACAAACATATAGACATATATACTATACTCACAACCATATATAAATCTATAGATACACACACATATGTACTTGTATTTGGTATACATACTCACAACTGTATAAAAATATATAGATGTTTATATACTATGTATATATCTCTATATATGTGTGTATGCAACCATAAATATATATATATATATAGACACAGACACGCTCATATACTTTAATCTATATTTGTGCGTGTGTGTGTGTGTCTATATTTATATACAGTTGTGAGTATATATGAGTGTGTGTGTGTTGTATATAATTATTTCTATGCACACACTCATATATACTAATCTCTATGTGCACACACACACATAACACACACTCGTATATACTAATCTCTATGTGTGTGTGTGTGTGTGTATATATCTATGTGTATGTTTGTGTGTATGTGTGTACATGCATATATAGTGATAGCATACACACACACACTCATATATACAGACTCTATGTGTGTGTATTTAATTGTGTGTATATACATGTATACATATATATATATATATATATATATATATATATATATATATATCTATATATTATATAAATATACACATGGAAATAGGTATATAAATATAGAGTGTTCCTATGTGTGTGTGTGTGTGTATTATGTGCCTATATATATATATATATATATATATATATATATATATATATCACACACACGCACCCACACACACACACACTATATAGACATACACACAGATATGTGTTATATAAATATATAGACACATACACACTCACACACCCATACACATAAAGATAAATATATGTATACCCAATAAAGGGATAAGTATATATGAGTGTGTTATGTGTGTGTGTGTGTGTGTGTGTTTGTGTTGGGTATACATACTCACAACCGTGTATAGACACATACATACACATAAAAATTAGTATATATATCTATGTCTTTATGTGCGCATGTGTTTGTATGTGTGTGCTTGTGTGTGTGTGTCTCTATATATATATATATATAAATAAATAAATATATATATATATATATATATATATATATATATAATTATATACACACACAGATATATGATTGTGAGTATGTATACCCAACCCACACACATGC
>JACERR010000303.1:32500-39283 GCA_016760335.1 Gastrodia elata
GAGTGTGTGTGTGTGTATGCGTGTCTATATATTATTATGTATACTCAACACACACACACATGCATAAATACTCACAACCATATATAAATATACATATATAAAAAAAAAATATTCATACTCACAATTATATATTTACCTAACGTACACTCACATAGAAATTAGTACATATGAGTGTGTATATGCACATATGTGAGTATATATACCTAAAACACACACACACACACTCATATATACAAACAGATATGCGTATGTACACCCAACACACACATTGTGTGCATGTGTATGAAACCCAACACACATAGAGATTAGTATATATGAGCATGTGTGTGTGTGTGTTTGTGTGTGTGTGTGTTTATGTGGGTGATACAAACATAGAGATAACTATATATGAATGTGTGTGTCTGTGTTGATAACACACACACACATACCCAATAGACATACACACACATACACACACACACACACACACACACTCATGTACATGCACACGTATGTGCTATATACATGTATATAAGTGTGCTTGTGTATATACATACTCACAACCATATATAAATCTGTAGACACACACACATATGTATTTGTATTTGGTATACATACTAACAACTATATATAAAAATATAGATGTTTGTATACTATGTATATATCTCTATATATGTGTGTGTATGCAACCATAAATATATATATATATATAGACACACACACACTCATATATTTTAATCTATATTTGTGTGTGTGTCTATATTTATATATGGTTGTGAGTATATATGAGTGTGTGTATGTTGTATATAATTATCTCTATACACACACTCATATATACTACTCTCTATGTGCACACACATATAACACACACTCATATATACTAATCTCTATGTGTGTGTGTGTATGTTTATATCTATATGTATGTTGTGTGTATGCGTGTACAGGCATATATAGTGATAACGCACACACACAAACACTCATATATACAGACTCTATGTGTGTGTATTTAATTGTGTGTATATACATGTATACATATATATATATATTACATAAATATATATGTGGAGATAGGTATATAAATATAGAGTGTTCTCTATATGTGTGTGTGTATGTGTGTGTGTGTGTATTGTGTGCCTATATATATATATATATATATATATATATATATATATCACACACGCACAGACACGCACACACACACTATATAGACATACACACATATATATGTTATATAAATATATAGACACACACTAACACACACATACACATAAAGATAAATATATGTATACCCAATATAGGAATAAGTGTATATGAGTGTGTTATGTGTGTGTGTGTGTGTGTGTTTGTGTTGGGTATACATACTCACAACCGTGTATAGTCACGTACTCACACATAGAAATTAGTATATATATCTATGTATTTATGTGCGCATGTGTTTGTTTGTGTGTGCTTTTGTGTGTGTCTATATATACATATATATATATATATATATATATATATATATATATATATATATATATATATAATTTTATACATACACACAGATATATGATTGTGAGTATGTATACCCAACCCACACACATGCACACACAACACACACTCATAAACATCTAAACACATATTGGGTATACATACTTATATAGATAAGTATATAATATAAAATATATAGTATATATGAGTGTGTGTGTGTTGTGTATACATACTCACGACGATATATACAAACACATATATATGAGCTATATATATATATATATATGTGATTGTGATATACGTACTCATAACTGTATATATATAGAACACTCACAACCATATGTAAATATATTTATAAGCACACACAGACACACACATACATGCATACACACACACACACACATAAACACACACACACACACACACATGTATGTGTGTATTTGTGTGTATCTATATATTATCTCCATACACGCAAATATTGGTATGTGTGTGTGCGCGTATGTGTCTATTTATATATATATATATATATATATATATATATATATATACACACACACACACACACACTCATATATACCCACACACACACACACATATTGGGTATACATATATATGTGTTGGATATAGATATATATATTTGAGTGTGTGTGTTGGTGTGTATGTATGTTTGGTATATACTAACACACACACATAATAATAAATATGTAAAAATATATATATTTGTGTGTAAGTATATATATATACTGATCTCTTTGTGTGTGTGTGTATCACACACACACTCATATATTGTTGTGAGTATATATACTTACTTATTTCTATGTGTGTGTATGCATGAATATATATATACCACGTATATGTGTATGTCTATATATTTATATACAGTTATGAGTACGTACGTCTATATAAACCGTTTATATATATATATACATACACATACAAATGTGTGTGTTTGTGTGTGTGTATGTGTTGGGTATGAGTATATATATATATAGAAAAGTATATATGAGTATGTGAGATTAGTATATATATTTATGTGTGTGTGTGAGTGTGTGTCAATATGTGTATGTCTATGTATGCTTATATATATGTTCACACATGGAGATAAGTGTATATGAGCTTGCGTGTCTATATATATATAAATAATTATGAGTATGTATATATATTATATGGTTGTGAGTATGTATACCCAACACACACACAGACTCATATATATTTATTTCCTTGAGTGTGTATATATATATGGGCACACACAGACATACACACACACATGGGTATATATATATATATATATATATATATATATATATGTGAGTATGTATACCCAACATATGTGTATGTGTGTCTATATATTTATATATGGTTGTGAGCATGTATACACAATACACACTCATATATATATACACACACACACACTCATATATACTAATCTCCGTGTGTGTGAGTATGTATACCCAACACACACACACACAAATACACATACATAGAGATTAGACACACACATGTATGTGATATCACAGACACAGATATATATATATATATACACATATATATAAATAAAATATATGTATATATATGTATATATACCCAACACACACACACACACTCATATGTACTAATCTCTAGGTGTGTGTGAACATATACATGTGTGTGTTTATATATTTATATATAGTTGTGAGTATACATCTATATTCTTATATACACATCCATATATATATATATATATATATATATATATATATATATATATATATATATATATATATATATATATGTTTGCGTGTTATAACATATACGTGTGTATCTATTATTTATATATGGTTATGAGTTTGTAAATCTAACACACACAGTCATATATACTAATCTATATATGTGTGTGTGTTTGTGTGTGTTGGAGTATACATATTCACAGACTTACGGTTGTGTGTGCCTATGTATATATATTAGTATATATGATTGTGTGAGGACACACACACACACACATTCATATATACTAATCTTTATGTGTGTGCATCTGTATACACACACTATAATACACAAACAGACACACACACAAACACATATTGGCACACACACATAGAGATTTGTATGTTATATACCCAACTCATAGAGATTACATATACACAAACATGTATATAGATTAGTATATATGAGTGTATCTATATATTTATATGTGGTTGTGTGTTTAGGTGTAGGTATAGGTACTCATGCTCACATACAAACTAATCTATATATGTGTATGTTTATGTGTGTGTGTCCATATAGTGTCTATATATTTATATGTATTGACACATACCAAACACACACACATACACACACATATATACTTATTTCCATACGTGTGTTTGTGTGTGTGTGTGTTTGTGTGTCTGTGCATGTGTGTGTATTCGTATACATATTGACAACTGTATATAACACTTACGTGTGTGTGTGCATGTGTGTGTTGGGTATACACACTCATATATATATATAGACACACACATAGAGATTAGCTCCATTACTTTTTCCCATGGAGTTCGACTAGCGTCTCAACTATTCTAGCCTTGTAAACTTGTTATATACTTATCTCTATGTGTGTGTATATGTATATAGTTGTGAGTATGTATACCCAACACACACAAACACACACACATAAAGATTAGTATATAACCCACACACACAAACACTCATATATACTAAATTCTATATATGTGTGTGTGTCTGTATGTGTTGGGTATACACACTCACAATCATATATAAATATATAGACACACACATGTATGTGTTTTATATAAATACATATCTCTATATGTGTGTCTATATATGATTGTGAATATTTATATATAAATACACACACTCACTCATATGTACACACACACTCACCATATATAAATATATAGACACACACACATATAGAGACACACATATACACACACATAGAGATAAGTATATATATATACATATTTGTGTTTGTGTATGTATATATATATGTATATATATATATATATGTATATATATATGTATATATACATATATTTATGTATGTATATACTTATCTCCATATGTGTGTTTTTGTATATATATATTTACACATATCTAAGTATATATATACATATCTGTATTTATATATATACAATTATCTATGTGTGTGTCTATATATATATATATATATATATATATATATGTACTTGTGCATATGTGTGTATGTATGTGTATTTGTGTATGTGTGTGTGTGTGTATGTGTGTGTCTATATATATATAAACGGTTGTGAGTATGTATATCCAACACACATATACACACACACATACTTAGAATTGTATATAAATATATATACACACACACATACACACACATATATATATCTTTGTGTGTGTGATAACACATATGTGTGTGTGTATATCTATATATATATTTATATGTATATTAGTATATATGAGTGTGTATATGTGTGTGTGTGGGTATACATAGTCACAATGATGTATAAATATATTGACACACACACGTATGATTATATGTTTATATACGATTGTGAGTATGTGTGTATGTGTGTTAGTTTGTGTGTGAGTGTGTGTGTATGTGTTGGGTATGCATACTCACAATTGTATATATATACACACGCATACACACATACACACAAACACACACACAAAGAGACAAACACACACACACACACATATACATAGATTTCACAGATACATAGAGATTATACGGTTGTGTATATATATTATAACATACGGTTGTGGTGACACATACATGTTTGTATGCATGTATGTAGAGACACATACCCACACACATAGAGATTAGTATATAGGCACACATATACTCAACCATAAATATAAATGCACACACAGACACACACACATATATAGATTAGCATATATAGGCACACAGATATACTGACAACCATAAATATATAGGCATATATAGACACACACATACTCATATATATTAATTATTATGTATGTGTATTTATGTATGTGTTGGGTGTGTTTGTATGTGTGATGGGTGTATGTCCATATACTTATATAGGTATACATACTCACAATCGTATATATATATATAGGCACATACACACACACACAAAGACATACACATAGAGATTGTTCATATATGGTGTGTGTGTGGTGTCCATGTATGCCTATTATATATATATATATATATAGTTATGAGTATATATGTGTTTATTATATAAGTGTGTGTGTGTGGGGGGGGGGGGTTGGGTATACCTACTCACAATCATATATAAACATATAGACACACACACATATATTTGTTGTATAATCTCTATGTGTGTGTTTATGTGTGTGTGCATGTGTGTGTGTGTATATATACTCAACCATATATAAATATATACACACACATGTATGTGTTATATATGTATATACAATCTCTATGTGGTGTGTTTGTGTGTTTGTGTATGTGAGTATGTGTTTGCTTACCCAATCTATACACATGCACACACACTCATATATACTAATCTCTATGTATACATATGTCACACACACTCATATAGATACTAATCCATGTGTTGGGTATACATACTCATATAGAGATTAGTATATTGAGTTGTGTATGTATGTTGGGTATACATGCATATAAACACACATACATATGTGTTATATACATGTAAATATACGGTTGTGAGTTTATATACCCAACACACACACACCACACTCATATAATAAGTATATATATACACATATAAATGCACACAAATACATTGAGATTAGTATATATGAGTGTGTGTGTGTATATGTGTGTCTATGTGTGCCTATATACCAATACCCAACACACACGCACACACACTCATATTTACTAATCCATATGTATACGTATATCACACACTCATATTTACTAACCTATATGTATACGTATGTCACACACTCATATATATACTAATCCATTTGTTTGGTATACATACTCACATAGAGATTAGTATATATGAGTGTGTGTGCATGTGTGTTTGTGTATGTGTTTGTGTGTGTGTGTTAGGTATTGGTATATAGACACACATACAATAGTATATATATAGAGAAATAAGTATATATGAGTATGTATACCCAACACACACACATACATACTCATACACACTCATATATATATACTCACAATCTAACACATACACACACACACACACACACACACACATATATATATATATATATATATATTATGTTGTGTGGTGTGTGTGTGTTGTGTGTGTGTGTGTGCATCTCTACAACTGTATATTTATATGAGTGTGTATGTGTGTTGGGTATACACACGTGTTATCACACACATATAGAGATATGGTTGTGTGATAACACATACGTATATATAGATATATATATATATATATATATATACACACACACACA
>JACERR010000304.1:0-2500 GCA_016760335.1 Gastrodia elata
TCTATATATATATATATAATTTATATATATATATGTGTGTGTGTGTGGTGTGTGTGTGTGTGTATACGTGTGTTATACCCACACAAACATAAGCAGATACAGAGATAAGTATAAGTATATATATACACACACACACACACCACACACATACTCATGTGCGTGTGTTTGTGTATGTTTCTATATATATATATATATATATATATATATATATATATATATATATATATAATCACATAGTATATACACACACACACATACACACACACACACACACACACACACACACACACACACACACATATATATATATATACTAATCTCGCACACACATGCAGATATGGATGTGTATACATACTCATAACACGTATATATATGAGTATGTATATATATATGAGTGTGTATGTGCATGTGTGTGTGTGTCTATATGTATGTAAAGTTATGTGTGTGTGTATATATTAAGATTGTGAGTATGTATACCCAACAAACACAAACAATCTTATGGACACACACACACACACAACCATATATATATATATATATATATATATATACACACACACACACACACACTCATACATACATACTCTCTCTATGTGTGTGTGTGTATGTGTATGTGCGTGTATGTTAGGTATATACACATACTCACACACACACTTATATAATATATACTTATACTTATCTCTATATATACATAATTGTGTGTGTATGTGTGTTTGTGCTGGGTATACATACTCACAGCTATATATAAATATACATGTATGTTGACCCATATGTGTTAGATCTGTATAAGCACATACTATATAACACACACACAAATAGAGATAAGTATATATGAGTGTTGGTGTGTGAGTGTGTCACCAACGTACAAACATTCACAAAAACACATAGAGAGACACATCGTATACTCTCAACTATACACACACACAACTACACACACACACATATAGAAATTAGTATATATAAGTGTGTGTGCGTACTTCGCGAGTATGTGTGAACACAAATACACACACACACTCGTATATACTATGCGTGTGTCTAACACACACATGGAGATCTGAATATGTGTGTGTGTGTGTGTGTGTGTATGTGTGTGTGTGTGTGAGTGTATATATATGAGTGTGTGTGTGACCCAACACACACACACTCATATGTGATGTGTCTGTGTGTGCTATTTATATATGGTTGTGTGTGTGTGTTGGGTATACATACTCACAACTATATATAAATATAAAGACACACACATAAATAATACGGACGTATGTGTGTGTATTCTCACAGCCATATAGATACACACACACAAATACGTAAACATAACACACAGGCACACTCTTATATACAAATCTCTATATTTATATTTATCCAACCCACATACACACAAACACACACACACACATAAACATGTCTATATATATATATATATATATGCACAGACACACACACACACATAGAGATTAGTATATATATATGTGTGTGTGGGTGTATGCATGTATGGGTGTGTGTATTTGTGTGTCTGTATATGTTATTATTTGTATACATGCACACACACACACACACGCTCATATATGTTAATCCTTATGTGTGTGTGTGTGTGTGCCTATATATATAGACATGTATATAGCACATATGTGTATGTGTGTGTGTCTGTGTGTGCCTATTGGATATGCATACTTACAACTGTATATAAATATATAGACATGTATACACCCAACACATACACAAACACACACATACACACACACTCATATATACTAATCTCTATATGTATATGTGTGTGTGTGTGTGTATATATATAGGGTTGTGAGTATGTATACCCAACACACACACACACTCATATATACTAATCTCTATGTGTGTGTATTTGTGTGTAAGTTTGTGTATATATGTAAATGAGTGTGCGTGTGTGTGTGCTATATATTTTGGAATATAAGTATATATATACATATGTATACACACATACACGTATGTGTTATCACACAAACACACATACACTATACACATAGAGATTAGTGTGTATGAGTGTATGTGTGTGTGTGTGGGTGTGTGTGTGTTGGGTATATACACATAGAGATTAGTGTGTGTCTGCGTATGTGTCTGTGTGTGTGTATACCCAACACACACACACACCCACACACACACACACACACACACACACACACACACACATATATATATATATATATATATATATATATATATATATATATATATATATGCATATATATACTGTTATACTTTTCTCTATCTACATATTTGTATACGATTGTGTATGTAAACCCAACACATACACACAAACACACACATACTCATATATGTCTTTGTGTGTGTCTGTGTGTTCGTTATTATCACACACACATAGATTTATATATTCTAATCTCTATGTGTGTGTATTTGTGTTGTGTGTGTGTGTTGTGTGTGTCTATATATATATATATATATATATATATATATATATATAGAGAGAGAGAGAGAGAGATAGACAGACACAACACTCACACACACA
>JACERR010000304.1:7500-10000 GCA_016760335.1 Gastrodia elata
ATACTAAACTCTATGTGTGTGTATGTGTTGGGTATATATACTCACAATCATATATATATATATATATAGATGTACTCACAATCATATATATACACACACCAACAAAACACACTCAACACACACACTCATATACATTGGGTGTAAATATCTCTATATGTGTGTGTGAGAGCCTATACACTAATTGAGTGTGTGTCTGTGTAATACACACAAATATATATGAGTATGTATACCCAATGTATATGAGTGTGTGTGCTCGATGTGTTTTGTGTGTGTGTGTTTATTAGTATTTATGATTGTGTGTGTGTGTGTGTGTGTGAGAGAGAGTGCGTATGTGGGTGTGCCACACACACCATTTAAATATATATATACTGATCACCACACATAAATATTAGTATATATGTATTATGTGTGTGTGTATATATATATATATACACACACACAAATACACACATATAGAGATTAGTATATATATATATTACACACTTGTATATATATGAATCTCCATGTGTGTGTGTGTATTGAGTATATATGCTCACACACATCATGTTTGTTTGTGTGTGTGTGCGTATTTATGCATGTGTTGGGTATATATGATATTATGTATATATCTCTATGTAGAGACACATATATGTTCGTATACACACACACAGACAAATGAATACAGACACACACACACACACACTCATATATACTAATCTCTATACGTGTGTATATGTATGTATATAGAGACACATGTGTGTGTGTGTTTATGTATACATACTCACATATACACCAATATTTGTGTTTATGTGTTTATCTATGTGTCTGTGTGTTTGTGTGTGCCTCTTGTCTATATATGAGAGTGTGTGTGTGTGTGTGTGTGTTGGGATATACATGCAACACACACACACACATAAGGATTAGTATATATGTGTGTGTGACCCAACACACACACTCATATATACTTATCTCTATGTGTAAGTATATCTAACATACACAGACACACACACACCACACACACACACACACACATATATATATATATGTCTGTGTGTGTGTGTGCGCGCACACATGTAAGTATGATATATATTCTATAAGTATATAAGACATGTGTCTCCATATTTATAGGCATACACTCAGATATGTGTTATATGTTTGTGTGTATATACCCTTTGTGTGTGTGTATGTGTGTGTTTGGTATATGAGTGTGTGTGTCTATATATACATATGTGTGTGCGTGTGTCACACTCATATATGTGTGAGACACACATATATACACAAACATAAAGATTGTTATATTTACACACGTATAGAGATACACACTCATATATGTGTGAGACACACACACATATATGTGTGTGATCCATATATATACACACGCATAGTGATGAGTGTTTGTGTATTTGTGAGATATATTTATATACTCACAACGATATATAAATATATAGACAAACACACATATGCATTATATACATGTTATGTTGTGAGTATGTATACCCAACACATACACACACACACACACATACTTATATATACTTATATATATACGATTGTGAGTATGTATATATAAGCATATGTGTTTGTTTATATATATACACACACATGTATACTAATCTCCATGTGTATACCTAATACGTATATACACACATGTATACACACACATGTATAGACATATATGTATACTATGATAAATATACATACACACACACACAGTCATATATTACTGCACACACACACACACACATATATGTATACCCAACACACGCACACACATGCATGGAGATTAGTATATATAAATATATACACACGCATGTATATGAGTGTGTGTGAGTATGTATACCCAACACACACACACACACACACAGTCACACACATGAAGATATATGAATATTTAAAAGTGTGTATGTGTGTGTATGTGTGTGTTGGGTATAATGACTCATCACACACATATATACCTAACACACACACACAAACACACAAACATACACACACACTCATACATAAACCTTATATAAATATATATATATGGTGTTAAGTATACATGTTTTTGTATACATACTCACAACTGTATATAAATATATACGCACACACACACACATACACAGATATAATTATATGTGTGTGCGTGCGTCTACATACATGCATATAGATAATATATAGATTAGCATATGGTCTATCTAGAGATTAGTATATATGGGTGTCTGTGTATGTGTGTGTGTGTGCCTATATATATATATATATATATATATATATATATATATATATATACTCATAACTGTATATATGTCTATTTATATATTTATATATAGTTGTGAGTATGTATATACGAGTGTGACTATGTCTATGTTTGCCTATATATGAGTGTGTGTGTGTCTGTATTTGCCTATATATATAAATGCATATAGACACACACTCATATATACTTATCTCCATGTATGTGTTTATATGCATATATATGGAGATAAGTAAAAGTATATACATATATATAGACACACACACATAAACACACACATATATGTGT
>JACERR010000304.1:25000-30000 GCA_016760335.1 Gastrodia elata
ATATATATATATATGAGTGCGTGTGTATGTGTATACATATGTATATATACTTATATTCTTATATATATAAACACACACACACACACACACATAAACAGACACATTTATATATATACACAAACATACATAAACATACATAAACACACATATATAGAGATTAATATATATGAGTGTGTGTGTGTATGTTTTGGGTATACATACTCACAACTTTATATATATATATATAGACACATACATACACATACACATAAAGATTAATATATATGAGTGTGGGGGTATGTGTGTGTTGGGTATATATACGTGAGATTATTATATATGACACACACACTCAAAGTATGCATATCCAACTCACACACACATAGATATTTATGTATGGTTGTGAGTATATATATATATACATGTATATAATACATATATATTAGTATATATGAGTGTGTGTATGTGTGATAGGTATACATATTTCTACATAATTATTTATAGTTGTGAGTATATATACCTAATAGGCACACACAAACAGACACACACACACATATATATAATATACATGTCTATACATATATATAGGCACACACACACACGCATAAGAATTATTATATATGAGTTTGTGTGTGTGTGTGTGTGTGCATGCGCATGTATATGAATATATAACACATACACACATACACACACACATACATGCATACATACACACACACACACTCGTATATACTAATCTCTATGTGTGTGTGTGTTGTGTGTGTTTGCTTATATATATAGACATGTATGTGTGTGTGTGTTGGATATATATAAATATAGATATAAGTATATATGAGTGTATCTGTGTATTTTGTTTATGTGTGTGTGTGTGTGTCTATACAGTTGTGAGAACATACACACATACATATATGCTATCTATGTGTGTGTATTTACATTTATATTTGGTTACAAGTATATATACACAACACACACACCGACACGCCACATATGACTGTGTGTGTGTTGGGTCACACACACACTCATATATATACACTCACACACACACACACACACACCCGCACGCAAACACACATATATACATATCTCCGTGTGTGTGTGTGTTACACACACACATAGTATATATGAGTGTGTGTTTGTGTATGTTATCGCATACTCACATCCATACACACACACATACACATACTCTTATATACTAAGATCTATGTGTGTGTGTACAGTGTGGTTGTGTGTGTGTATACTGTTGTGAGTATGTGATGTGTATCTCTATGTGTGTGTTTTTTTGTGTGTGCACACAACTCATATATACTGATATCTATGTTGATTGTGTGTGTGTGTGTTGGGTACACACACACCCACAAATGTAAATACACACATCCATATAAACTATTCTCTATGTGTGTGTGTGTGTTGGGTATACATACTCACAACTATATATATATAGATACACTATCTATATATATATATATATATACATATATATATATATACACAAATACACACACACACACACAAACCAACACACACACACATGCACCCATATACATCTGTTGTATGTTGGGTATACATACTCACACTCACACACACACACACATACTCATTGTGACACAAACACACACACACTCATATATACTTATCTCCATTTGTGTGTGTCTTATATAGTATGTGCATGTATAGATATAACACATATGTGTCTACATGCATGTATATTTATATACGACTGTGAGTATGCATACCCAACACAAACAAATATACACACAACAATGTATACATAGAGAAGCATAAGTATATATGTGTGTGTGTGTGACTATATGTATATACCCACACACACACACACACATACATACGCTCTCTGTATGTGTGTGACACACACACACACTCATGTAGACACACACACACATATACATATAAATATATGTGTATTTATTATATCTATGTGTGTTGTGTGTGCGATACACAACACACACACACACACACACACACATATGTATATATATATATATATACATATGTGTGTGTGGGTATACATAGAGATATGTATATATGAGCACGCACACACAGACACATAGATATATATATATAGATATATATATATATATATATATATATATATATATATATATATATAAATATATGTGTGTATCGCACACGCACATAGAGATAAGTATATATGAGTGTGTTGGGTATACATACTCAAACATATATATAATGACACACACACACACTCATATATACTAATCTCTATGTGTGTGTCTTATACACACACACACACACATAGAGATTAGTATATACACATGCGTGTGTTCGCGTGTGCCTTAGTATATATACTAATCTCTATGTGTGTGTGTGTCTATGAGTATGTATTATATATATTTGTGTGTGTGTGTGTGTGTACACTCAGATATACTTATCTCTATGTAGAGATATACACACACATAACACATACACACACACACACACTCATGTGTTTTTGTGTGTGATATATATATATACCCAACACTCACACATGCATATAAACACACACATAAAGATTAGTATATGCACACACACACACACACACACACTCATATTGTACTAATATCCTTGAGTGTGTGTGTTTGTGTGTTTGTGTATTTGTGTGTGTCTATGGTTCTGAGTATGTATATGTGTGTGTGTGTGTGCCAATTATATATAATATATATGTGTGTGTGTATGTGTGCCAACCGTATATAAATATATAGACATATATGAGTGTGTGTGTGTGTGCGTGCGTGTGTGTTTATATGCACACACATAAACACACACAAACACAAACACACACACATAGAGATAAGCATATATGAATGTGTGGCATGCATAGACACATGTGTTGAGTGTGTGTGTGATAAAAAATACCTATGTGCTGTGATAACAATATGTGTTTATGTGTGTGACACACAAACATAGAGATTAGTATATAACATATATATGTTATACACTTATCTCTAGTATATATATGTCACACATACAAACTCATATATTTAGGCACAGATACACACACACACACCACACACGTATGGAGATTTGTATATGTGTGTGTGTGTGTAATCCCTATGTGTGTGTGTTGGGTATGAGTTTGTGTATACTATTGTGTATATTCACAACCGTATATATATAAGATACACATATAGCCAACACATACATGAGTGTGTGTGTGTGGGGGGGTATATATACTCATGTACATACTTATCCCTATGTGTGTGTATGTATCTATATTTGTTATGAGTGTGTATACACATACTCATGACCATATATGTATATATATATAGATACATACACACACATAAACACACACACAAACACATACACATAAAGATTAGTATACATGAGTATTTGTGTGTGCAAGTTTGTGTGTGTCTATATATATATATATATGATTATCAGTATCTATATATAGACTCACAACACACACATACACTCATATATACTTATCTCTATGTGTGTGTATGTGTCATCACACACACACTAACACACACACACACACATTAACATACACACTCATTTATACTAATTTATATACATGTGTGTTTGTATGTGTGTGTGTGTGTGAGTATGTATAGACAACACATACTCATATAAATTATCTATACCCAATACACGCACACACACTCACATGTGTATTGGCTATGTGTGCGTCTTATATATATATGATTGTGAGTATGTACGCCCAATACACACACACACACATGGAGATAACTATATATGAGTGTGTATGTGTGTGTGTGCATGGTATATATGAGTGTCATACACACAAACACATACACATAGAGATTAGTATATATGTGAGATTAGTATATATTTTGGGTGTATGTATACTAATATTTATGTCTGTCTACGTGTCATATATATCACACACACACATGTTGGGTAACACACACACACATGTGCCTCAACAGACACACCCACACACACTCATATAGTGTGACACATGCACACACTCATATATACTTATATCTATAGAGATAACTATGTATATATACTCACAACTTATATATACTCATTCTGTACATTTATATGTGTGTGTATGTGTGTGTGTGCGTATTTGCGTGTGTGTTGTGTTTCACACACACACACTCTATATATTTATATGCACACACACATATACACATGCACACACACACACACATAGAGATTAGTATATATGTATGTGTGTGTTATATATATATACCCAACACACTCACACACTCTATATACAAAAACACACACACACTCATATATCCACCGTATATATATATATATATATATATATATATATATATATATATATATATATATATATATATATATATATAGACACACACACACACACACACTCATATGCATAATCTCTATGTTTGTGTGTGCACTCACAATCGTATAGACACTCATATATATATATATATAGATATATATCTATGTGTGTGATAGCACATATGTGTGTGTGTGTATAGATACACATATATACATATATACAGACACATATATACAAATCTTTATGTGTCAATATATTTATTTATAATTCTGAGAATGTATACCCAATGTTTGTGTGAGTGAGTGTGTGTGTGTGTGTGTATGTGTGCGCTGGGTATACACCTAAATATATTGTACTTCTACTTATCCTTGTGAGTATATACATATAGAGAATAATATATATATACTCACAATCGTATGTGACCCCCCCCCCCCCCCCCACACACACACACACACACACATATATATATATATATATACATACATGTGTGGAGATTAATATATATGAGTATGTGTGTGTATGTGTGTCTATACATACTCATTTTGATTATATATATGACTGTGTGTGTGTGTGTGCGTTATGTATAGACACACCCACACACACACACTAACACACACACATAGAACTGTGTATATATACTCATAATCATATAATATATATATATATATACACAAACACTAGGTATGTGTGAGTATGTATACCCACATATGCATATATACCCACACACAGATATATATATACACACACATACAGACACATGGAGCTTAATATATATTAA
>JACERR010000304.1:35000-38699 GCA_016760335.1 Gastrodia elata
GTGTGTGTGTGTGTGTGTGTCACGAACACATAGAGATAAGTATATATATGTATGTTGGGTATATATACACATATATATAATCTCTCTCTCTCTCTCTCACACACACTCACATACTCATATATACTAATCTCTATGTGTGTGTTATAGACAAATACACTGACACACATAGGGATTAGTATATACACATGCATTTGTCTGTGGGTGCCTATAATACATATCTATGTGTGTGACAATCACTAATATATATATAAGAAAAATTGAAAAAAAAAATGTACATATATATATATATATAGAGTATTTATACCATGTGTCTATATCTATATATTTATATAACACACCCACATATATAAGAATATGTATACCTAACACACATACACACACTCACTTACACACGTATACAACACACTCATATATACAGACATACACACATGTGTGTAGAGATTAGTATATATGAGTGTGTGTGTGTATGAGTGTGTGTGTGTATACCCAACACAAACACACACACGCACACACACATATATATATATCGTGATTACTTTAAATCAGTGTGCTTATACACAAAAACTCATATATACTTTTCTCTATGTGTGTGTGTCTATATATTTATATATTGTTGTGAGTATGAATACCCACACACATGTACGTGTTATATAGACAAACACACACACATTACGAACCCACACATACACACACACACACACACACACACACATACATACATATATATATATCGAGTGTATACACAATCTTTATGTATGTGTTATAACTTAGTGTGAGTGTGTGTATAGATACTCACACTAATAGAGATAAGTATATATGAGTGTATTACACATAGAGAAACACACACACACACACAGACAGGTATACATATATATATATATATATATATATATTTATCTATGTGCGTGTCATATTTTTATAGTGTTGGGCAATACACACATGCATACACATAGAGATTAGTATACATGAGTGTGTATGTATGTGTCTATAGTATATATCTGTGTTTGTGACAACCATATATACTAATATCTATGTATATATATATATATATATATATATATATATATATATAGTATGTATTCTATGTGTCTGTATCTATATATTCATATAACATACACACATAAATATGAGTATGTATACCAAATATACACACACACACAGACACATACATGCGCATATACAGCACACTCATATATATAGACACACACATGTATACAGAAATTAGTACATATAAGTGTGTGTGTGTGTGTATGTTGAGCTTACATACTCACAACCGTATATAAATATATATATATACATATACATACACACCTATGTATACTCAATACACACACATAACGATTGGTATATATTGGGTATACATACTCACAATTATAATATCATATAGAAATTAGTATATATGATTGTGTATGCCCAAACCCACACACACACTCATATAAATACACATATAAAGATTAGTATATCGACATACACATATGGAGATAAGTGTATATGTGTGTGTGTGTGTCACACATAAAGACACACACACACGCACACACAAACACACCCAACACACATACACAAACACACACGCACACACACACACTCATATATAGTTAAGTAAATGTATGTGTGACACACTCATATATACTAATCTCTATATATAGTCATATATTACACACATGAGTGTGTGTGATAATGGAGATGTGTGTGTGTATATATGAGTATATATATCACATACACATATATATATATATATATATATATATATATATATATATATATATATATATACATATATATATGATTATGAGTAACTATACCCAACACACACATAAAGACACACACAGACACTATTTTTATATAATACATATGTGTGTGTCACATGTGTGTCTATACGCACACACACACAGGTTGCCTGTAGCTGTACATATACTCATATGTTATATACATGTGTTATGTGTTTGTGTGTATGTGACACACACACACACACACACTCATATATGTATTGTGTGTCATACATACACATACACATGTATGTGTTATCATATACACATATATACTTCTCTCTATGTGTGTGTGTGAGTCTAAATATATGCATACAGTATACACACACTCATATATACTAATCTCTATATATGTGTGTGTGTATTGGGTATACATACTCACAATAGTATATATAACTACACACATACACTCATATATACTAATCTCTATGTGTGGTGCATGTGCATGTGTGTGTATAATACATGTGCCTGTGTGTGTTGCGTATACATACTCACAACTGTATATCTTTATATACATATATAGATATATATGTATATAGACAAACACACACAAATAAATTTATAGAGCATGTATATGAATATATAACACATACGCGTGTGTGTCTATATATTTATATATAGTTGCGAGTATGTATACCCAATACACATATACAGACACACATACAGACACACACATATGTGTGTTAGGAATAGATACTCACAACCATAAGTTTGTGTATATGTGTGTGTATTTATGTGTGTTGGGTATAACATACTCACAACCGTATATAAATATATCTATACACACATGTATGTGTTATATATTCATATACATGCTCTATATATTTATCTATGTGTATGATAATACATACATGTATGTGTCTATATACTTATATATCTATATATGTATATATAGATATACGATTGTGAGTTCAATATATACATATATGAGTGTACCTCACACTCATGTATATTTATCTCAATGTGTGGTGTATATGTGTGTGTCATACACACTCATATATATATATATATATATATATATATATATATATATATACATATGTGTGTATATACTAATCTTTATATATATACTTATATTTATCTATATATATATAGTCACACACACACACACAATCACATAGACATGCACACACATAAGTATGTGCACCCAACACACTCAAATATATGGTTTTGAGTATATCTATGTGTGTGTGTGTGTGTTCACAACAGTATATATATATATATATATATATATATACATGAGTGTGTGTGTTTGTATATACATACTCACAACCATATCTCTATATATCTCTATGTGAATATATATATACTCATCTCTATGTGTGCATGTGTTGGGCTTACATACAACCGTATTTAAATATATGCTTATACTTATCTCTATGTGTATATTTGTGCGTGTCTTTGCATATATGCAGACAGACACACACACAATATATATAAATATATAAACACATAGACAGATACACACACATGTGTGTGCATGTGTGTGTGTGTTTATATAGACTCACAACTGTATATATGAGTGTGTCTGTCTACGTGCGCCTATGTGTGTTATTCATAGAGATTAATTTATGTGTGTGTGTGTGTTGGGTATATATACTCACAATTATATATAAATATATAGGTATACACACACATATATATACTAATCTGTGTGTGTGTGTGTGTATATGTGTTTATATATTTATATACAACAGTGAGTATGTATACTTAACGCACACACACACACACACACACCCATCTATACACACACTCATATATACTAATCTTTATATGTGTGTGTTTGTGTATATTAATATATTTATATATGGTTTGTGAGTATATATACCCAACACATAGACACACACACACATACTCACATATCCAAATCTCTATGTGTGTGTCTATATATTTATATATATCTATGTATATAAATATATATAGTTTGTGTTAT
>JACERR010000305.1:0-2500 GCA_016760335.1 Gastrodia elata
ATATATATATATATATATATATATATACATATATCTGTATGTGTGTGTGAGTGTGTATACCAACCACACACACACACATATGTATTATCACACATACACTGATATATATATATATATATATATATATATATATATATACTTGTGTGTATACTCAACACACACACACACACACGAGTATGTGTGTGTCTGTCTATATGAGTGTGTGTATATACATGTATATACATAAATACACACACATGTGTATATATATATATATATATATATATATATATGTGTAGATACACACACACTCACATATATATGAGTGTGTTTGTGTGTGTGTGTGTGTATACCCAACACACACACACATACACACACTTATATATACTAATCTCTATACCCAACACATAATATAGAGAGTATGTATATATAATCAAAATGAGTATGTATAAGCCCCACACATATATGTGTTATCACACATACACAAATATAAATTGATAGATAAATATATAGACATACACACGTATATGCTATAGACATATATGTGTTATCATATGCACCTAGATATATATATATATATATATATATATATATATATATATATATATATATATATATATATATATATGTATATATATAGACATATGTGTTGGGTAACACATATGTCTATATACACATACTAAATAAGTTTACTAATCTCTCTCTCTCTCTCTCACACACATGGAGATATGTGTGTCTATATATTATATAGCAATTATGACAAAACAAATGTTTGTGTGTTATATTTATATATATATATATATACGGCTGTGATAGACACACACATAACACACACACACACAAATTCATACACACACACATAAATAGAGATAACACATGCACAAACAAAAAAAATGTATTGGGTATACAAACTCATACACTTATATATAATAATCTCTATATTATGTGTGTGTCTGTGTTGGGTAGTTTGTGTGTATATGTATACATACAATATACACACACACACACATAACATTTCTGTGTACCCAACACACAGACACATAAGTATATGAGTGTGTGTGTTGGGTATACACGCACACAAACTACCTAACACAAAAACAATATATTGTATGCAGACACACACACACACATATGAGTGTGTATGTGTCTGTCTATATGAGTGTGTGTATATACATGTATTTACATAAATACACACACATGTGTGTGTATATATATATATATATATATATATATATATATATATATATATATATATATATATATGTAGATACACACACACACTCACATATAAATGAGTGTGTTTGTGTGTGTCTGTGTATACCCAACACACACACACTTATATATACTAATCTCTATACCCAACACATATAATATAGAGAGTATGTATATATAATCAAAATGAGTATGTATAAGCACCACACATGTATGTGTTATCACACATGCACAAATATAAATTGGTAGATAAATATATAGACAAACACACGTATATGCTATAGACATATATGTGTTATCATATGCACATAGATATATATATATATATATATATATAGACATATATTTTGGGTAACACATATGCTTATATACACATACTAAATAAGTTTACTAATCTCTCTCTCTCACACACACACACATGGAAATATGTGTGTCTATATATTATATAGCAATTATGATAAAACAAATATTTATGTGTTATATTTATATATATATATATATATATATATATATATATATATATATATATATACGGTTGTGATAGATACACACATAACACACACACACACAAATTCATACACACACACACATAAATAGAGATAACACATGCACACAAAAAAAATGTATAGGGTATACAGACTCATACACTTATATATAATAATCTTTATATTATGTGTGTGTCTGTGTTGGGTAGTTTGTGTGTATATGTATACCCAACATACAATACACACACACACATAATATTTCTGTGTACCCAACACACAAACACATAAGTATATGAGTGTGTGTGTTGGGTATACGCACACACAAACTACCTAACACAAACAAACACACACACACACACACAACATAGAGATTAGAATATAAGTGTGTGAGTGTGTATGAGTTGTGTGTGTATATACGTTGTGACACACACACACGTACACACAAACTCACACACACATACAAATTCATATACATATGTCCATGTGTGTGTGACAGACATACAACACACACACACATACACCGTATATCTATATATAGTCATACACACACACACACACACACACCGTATATCTATATATAGTCACACACATATTTATATATACTAATTTATATCTATGTGTGTTTGTGTGTGTGTGTGTCTATGTGTGTATACACACACACAAAACACACTCACACTTGTTATATGAGTGTGAGTATGTATACCCAACACAGATACATATAATCTCTATGTGTGTGTGTGAGTGTGCATGTATATGTGTGTCACAATGTATGTGTTATATAGACACACACACACTTACACATACTATATATGTTTATATAACAC
>JACERR010000305.1:15000-27500 GCA_016760335.1 Gastrodia elata
ATAGTGTGTGAATATATAAATATATATATATATACACAAACACAAACACTTAGAGCTTACTATATATGAGTGTGTGTGTGGTGTGTATGTGTACACATGCTATATACCCATATATACCCAACACACCAACACACACCATACACCCACTCATATTTACTAATTTCTATATGTGTGATATCATATATACTTATTCTCTATGTGTGTGTATTTGTACACACACAGATATATGTCTATATATACTGATCTCACACACTCATATATATATATATATATATATATATATATATATATATATATATATATATATATATATACTATTGAGAGCATATATACCCAACATATGAGTGTATGTGTGTACGTACACACATACACACATACTTATATATACAACTCCCTATGTGTGTGTGCTTGTGTGTGTGTGTGCACACACATACAAAACCACGTAGAGATTAGTATATATGAGTGCGTATGTGCATTTGTGTGTTTATATGTTTGTGAGTCTGTATACTTAACACACTCACACACACATACACTCATATATACTTATCTCTATGTGTGTCTATGAATGTATGTCTGTGGTGTTTGTATGTATGTATATAGGCTTATGTCTATATATTGAGACACACAAACATGTTATATTCATGTATACATACATGTTTGTGTGTGTTGGGTATACATACTCACACTCACGTATGTGTTATCACACACACACAGATATATATATATATATATATATATATATATATATATATATAGACACACATATTATATGCATGTATACACACGTGTGTGTGTATACATACTCATAACAAATATATATACACGCACACATATACACAACACACATGACCGTATACACATGCACACACACACACATACATAGAGATTAGTATATATGTGTGTGTGTGCATGTTGAGTATAACACACACATACACACACAGAGATTAGTTTATATGAGTGTGTGTGTATGTGTGTGTGTGTGTGTTGTATGGGTATACATACTCCCAAATATACAGCGTGTGTCCATACACACACATGCACACACACACACAAACACACAAATATGTTGGGTATACATTTGATATAAGTGTGTGTTGTAAGTAGTATTTCTAGGTACACACACATGAGTGTGTGTGTGTGTGTGTGCGTATGTAAACCCAATGCACATACACTCATATATATTAATCTCTATATGTGTGTATTTGTGTGTGTGTGTGTGTTGGGTATACATTAGTATAAATCTTGTGTGTTGGTGTCTCTATATATATTATGTGTGCGTCATATAATACATACGTGTGTGTGTCTATATATGTATATAATACATAGATATTAATATTTATGAGTGTGTGTGTATGTGTGTGTGTTCTCTATCTGTGTACCAAACACCCACACATACACTCATATATACTAATCTTCATGTGTATGTGTTTGTGTGTGTGTTGGATATACTTACTCACATATATGTGTGTGAGTATGTATGTATATACCAACACATAGAGATTAGTGTATATACAATAGACATACAGCATAACCATATACCCATATATACTTAGATATGGTTATGAGTATATATATATGCATCAATGTGTGTATATATATATAGTTATGCGTGTGTGTGTGTATGTGTGTGTGGGTCTATATGGTTGTGTTTATTGGGTATGCATACTCATAATCGTAATACACACATACACACACACAAACACACACATATGTTATATATTTGTATATTGTAAAGACACACACATAGAGATTAGTATATATGAGTGTGTGTGTGTGTTACACACACACACACCCACACACACACACACACACACACACACACATATATATATATATATATATATATATATATATATATATATATACATACTCACACACACCTGTGTGTGCTCATATAGATTGTGTGTGTGTATATGGCTGTAAATATATATCTATGTGTGTGTTGGGTATACATACTCACAACTATATATATACGGTTGTGTTTGTGTGTGTGTATGCGTGTGTTGGATATACATGAAACACAAACATATGGAGATAAGTATATATGAGTGTGTGCATGCACACACACACAATATGGGTGTACCCAACACTCATAGAGATTAGTGTTTATGAGTGTGTGTATGTGTGTGTGTTCTTTATGGGTATACCTAACTCCCACACACACTTATATTTACTAATCTCCATGTATTTGTGCTTGTGTGTGTATTGTGTATACTTACTCACATATGTGTGTATGAGTATTTATGTTTTTACCCAACACATAGAGATTAGTATATACACAACAGAGATACAGTACAACTGTATATCCATATATACTTAGATATAGTTATGAGTATATATATAAGCATCAATGTGTGTGTATATATATGGGCAATGTATGTGCTATATACCACTCTCTATGTGTGTGTGTCTGTGTGAATATGTGTGTGTGTATGTATGTGTTGGGAATACTACACACACACGAGCATATACATGCACACTTATATACATGGTTGTGTGTGTGGGTGTATGTTGGGTATACATATTATATTGTGTTGGGTATACATACTCACAACCGTATACATAGACATATACAAACACACACATACTCATATATATGTACATACTCACATATATACGTGTTATGAGTATATATACATCCATATCTCCATGCGTGTGAGATTAATATATATATATATGTGTGTATGTGTGTGCGTGTGTGTGTGTGCGTGAGTGTGTGTGTGTAATGTGTGAACATAGAAATTTGTATATACATACACACAAACACACATACATAGAAATTAGTATATATGAGTGTGTGTGTGGTGTGTGTATTGGGTATACATACTCACACACACCAAATACCCAACATACACACACACACACCACCCACACACTCATATAAACTAATCTCTATTTGTGTCGTATCGTATATACTTATCTATATGTGTGTGTGTTTGTACACACACAGATATATGTCTATATATACTAATCTCACACACGCATATATATAAATCTTTATGTGTGTGTGCGTGTGCACACGCACACACAAATACATAGAGATTAGTATATATTAGTATATATGAGTGTGTGTATGTATTTGTGTGTTTATACTGCTATGAGTATGTATACCTAATACACATACACACACACTCATATATACATGCACACTGATAAACATGTATGTGTGTGCGTGTGTGTGTTGGGTATGCATACTCACAATCGTATACATATAGACACACACACAAACACACTCATATATATATATATATATATATATATATATAGATATATATATATATATATATATGTGTGTGTGTGTGTGTGCGTGTGTGTGTGTGTGTGTGTGTGTGTTTGTGTGTGTATGTATATGTGTGTGTGTGTATGTGTGTGTGTGTGTTTGTGTGTGTATGTATATGTGTGTATAGTGTGTGAATATATAAATATATATATATACACAAACACACACACTTAAAGCTTACTATATATGAGTGTGTGTGCTAGGTATACATACTCACACATACTATATACCCAACACATATGCACACACACCGTACACACATTCATATATACTAATTTCTATATGTGTGATATCAAATACACTTATCTCTATGTGTGTGTGTTTGTACACACACAGATATATGTCTATATATACTAATCTCACACACTCATATATATATATATATATATATATATATATATATATATATATATACATATACAATTGAGAGCATGTATACTCAACATATGAGTGTATGTGTGTACACACATACACATACACACATACTCATATATACAACTCCCTACGTGTGTGTGCTTGTGTGTGTGTGTGCACACATATACACAAACACGTAGAGATTAGTATATATGAGTGTGTGTGTGCATTTGTGTGTTTATATGTTTGTGAATATGTATACTTAACACACACTCACACACACATATACTCATATATACATATCTCTATGTGTGTCTGTGTGTGTATGTCTATGGTGTTTGTATGTATGCTCAATATATATGCTTATGTCTATATATTGACACACACAAACATGTTATATTCATGTATGCACACATGCATGTAAACCCAATGCACATACACTCATATATATTAATCTCTATATATGTGTGTTTGTGTGTGTGTGTGTCTGTGTAAGTATAAATATATATGGATATTTGTGTATTTGTATATATATATATATTTGTGTGTGTGTGTGTGTGTGTGTGTTTGTGTGTGTGTGTTATGAGTATGTGTGTGTGTATGTGTCTATATACTTATATATAGTTATGAGTTTGTGTGTGTGTGTCTGTGTATTGGGTATACATGCTCATAACTGTATATAATTATATAGACACACACATGTGTGTGTGTCAGTATATTTGTCTATCAATATATGTATACTGTATACTCAACACACACACAAACATACATATACACACACACACACAAACATATATTAATCTTTATATATGTGTGTGTATGTATAAATATATATGGTTATTTATGACGATATATATATGTATATGTGTGTGTGTGTGTGTGTGTTATGAGTGTGTGTGTGTGTGTGTGTGTGTGTTATGAGTGTGTGTGTGTGTGTGTGTCTATTTATTTATATACAAGTCTGAGTATGTGTGTATGTGTGTCTGTGTGTTGGGTATACATGCTCACAACTGTATATTATTATATAGACACACACATCTGTGTGTGCGTTTGTATATTTGTCTATCTCTATATGTAAACCCAACACACACCCACACACAAATACACACACACCCACACCCACACACACACGCATACTAATCTCTATGTATGTGCGTGTTTGTATGTATATGTGTGTACGTGTGTATATATGACACACACACCCACACACACTCATAAATACTTATATGTGTGTATCTATATATATATATATATACATATACATGCTCATATACTAATATTTATATGTGTTTGTTTATGTGTGTGTGTTGGGTATACATACTAATAATCGTATACAAATATATAAACACAAACACACTCTTATATAGGCATATACAGATTAGTATATATGAGTGAGATATATATATACCCAACACACATAGACACACATAGAAATTAATATATATATATATATATATATATATATATACGTGTTTGTGTGTGTGTGTCTATACACTTATACATGATTATGAGTATGCATACCAAACACACACACTTGCACACGTAACAAACACACACACACACCACACACATAGAGATTAGTATATATGAGTGTGTGTGCAATACAAGCACTCACATATATATACAGTTGTGAGTGTGTCTATATATTTATACCCACACACATACACACACATATGTGTGTGTCTGTTTCACAAACACACATACTCAATATATGCTAATCTTTATGTATGTGTGTGTGTGTGTGTCAACACACACTCACACACACATACACACACTTACACACACACACACCGTATATATATATATATATATATATATATATATATATATACACTCATAATATATAGGCACACACATGTATGTGTGATCAAAACACACACACACACACACACACACACACACACACACACACACACACACACACACACACACACACACACATATATATATATATATATATATATATAGAATTTATATTAAATTTATATTAAAAATAATCATATAATATAATAAATAATTTATAAAAAAATTAAAAATTAAACTAAGGAGTATTTTTTTATGTTTCTAATAGGTAATCAAATATTATTATTTATGAAGACATCAGTTATTGTAATTGTAATAGGCCTTTATTATGGGTTTTTAACCGTTTTTTCTATAGGACCTTCCTTTATTTTTCTTATCCGATCTCGAGTTATGGAGGAAGGAACTGAAAAAGAAGTATCAGCGACAACTGGTTTTATTGCAAGACAGTTATTAAATTTTATAGCTATTTATTATACACCTCTTTATAAAACATTAGACAGACCTCATCTAATAACAATTTTAGTGATACCTTATATTTTTTTTATTTTATTTTATGCTAATAATAAAAAAGATTCTGATTATCTTAAGTCAAATTCAATACATAATCTTAGCATTCAGTTTGCTTTCTTTACTAATCTAAGTTCTCAATTATTAAATCATTTTATTTTACCGAGTTCCGCATTAAATAGATTAGTAAACATTTATCTTTTTCAATACAACAACAAGATTTTATTTTTAACAAGTAGTTTTTGTGGTTGGTTAATTGGTCATTTTTTATTTCTGAAAAACATTGGTTCAATATTATTTTGGATAAAACATAATTATTATTTTAGATATCAACGCAATAAGTATATTCTTAGCAATAAGTATATTCTTACAGAATTTAGAAATGATATAAATAGGATTTTTAGTATTTTTTTTTTTTTAATTTTAGTATTTTATTTAGGGCGAATGCCATTGCCCTTTTTCACTAGAAAACTATTAGATACCGAAGAAGTAAAGATAATAAAAGACAAATATTTGTTTTGAAATAAATTCTGATATAAAAGAAAAAGAAACTGATGATATTAAAATAAGATATTTGAATGATACCCAAATTTATAAAGATTCTAATTTGGAGATTACTAAAAATATAAAAAATATACTAGAAGAAGATAAAATTTTAATAAATTTGTGGTTTGAAAATATTTTTATTACTTTTCTATTCGATTATAAACGATGGAATCGTCCTTTACGATATATAAAAAATTATAAATTTGATAATTTTTTTCGAAAAGAAATGTCACAAATTTTTTTTTTTACTTGTACAAATGATGGTAAAAAAAGAATCTCTTTTACATACCCATATAGTTTATCTCTATTTTTAGAAAATATGTATAAAAAAAATTATTTGTATATAAGTGAAAAGTTTTCTGACGAATATATTTTTAATTCTTGGATTTATACTAATGAAAAAAAAAAGTCAAATTTGGATAATGAAATTTTAAAACGAATAAAAAAAATCGAAATAAATAATAATAGTAATACTAAGGAAAAAGAAAATATATTTAATATACTTGAAAAAAGGACTCTATTATGTGATGATAAAAACCAAATAAAATATTTACCAAACTTATATGATCCTTTTTTTAACGGACCTAATCGAATAAATCGAAATAAATTATTATCTATATCTTATCAAGATATAGATAATAAAAGTGTATCAAGAAGATTTTTAATAAATAATATTTATAATATACTGAGTAATTATTATTTCAAACTGTCCCATAATTTAGTTTTTAGTTCTAATAGGGAAATTAGTTATAATATGGAAAAAAGTATTTTTAGCTATCCCGAAAATACAATAAAATATTTTAAGTTTTTATTTGATTTGATTAGGGAATATGAAGAACTAATTAAAAATAAATATTTTCTAATTCGACTAAATAAAATAAATAAATATATTTCTCGATGGTCATATAAGTTAAAAGAAAGACTAGAAGAGGAAGAAGAAGAGAATGAAGACGAATTTGAAGAAGAAGGCATTGTTGATATTAATTCAAGAAAGTTCAAACATATAATAATTTATAAAGATAATAATCAAGATACTAATGATATATTAATTGCGGATAATCTGAAGAACAAGGATAAAAATGAGGATCGAATAGACGAGGTAACTCTTATACATTACTCAAATAAATCAGATTTTCGTCGTAATCTAATAAAGGGGTCTATGCGTGCGCAAAGGCGTAAAATAGTTATTTTAGATTTATTTCAAGTAAATGCGCATTCTCCCCTATTTTTAGATCGTTTAACTACAACTTTTTATATTAATGAAATTGAGAATATTTTAAATATTTTATTTAATAAATTTATAGATATGAAAATGGAAAAAAAATTACATTTAAAATTTTACGATTTTAAAAAATTAAATGTAAAAGAAAAAGAATATAAAGATAAATATGAGCATATATAAATAAACGAAACTTGGGATAATCCTTTATTTACTCAAGTAATAAGAAGTTTAATGTTAGTAATCCAATCGTATTTTCGAAAATACATTTTATTGCCTTTTTTAATAATCGTTAAAAATCTATTACGCATATTATTGTTCCAAATTCCCGAATGGGACAAAGATTTTAAAGAATGGGCGAAAGAAATGCATATTAAATGTACCTATAATGGCGTTCAATTATCAGAAACCGAATTCCCCGAGGATTGGTTAATAGAGGGTATTCAGATAAAGATTATATATCCATTTTGCCTAAAACCTTGTAGAAGGGATAAAAAAATATCGTACAATATCGAAATAGAACGAAAAAAAAAAAAAAGAATAAAAGACCACAATCTTTCTTTTTAACAGTTTGGGGAGGTGAAACCGAGCATCTATTTGGTTCTACCCGAAAACAATCTTTTATTCTTAATCCTATTTATAAAAAACTAAAAAAAAAATATAAAATAGTTAAGAATATATTTTTAGAAATAAAATATTTTTTAAAAAATAAAATATTTTATTTTTTAAAAGTTAGCAAAAAAAGGAAAATATATTTTATGAATCATCTGTTTTAAGTCAAACAAAAAATGGGTTTTAATAGTTATTTATTTCAACTAAATATTACAGATATTTCGAATAAAGTACGAAAAATTAGGAAACAAACTGAACAAATTGTAAAAGAAAAGAATAGTAAGATTCAATATTATAAAGATGAAGATTATAAAGATGAAGTATTAAAATCATATATAAATTTTTGGATGATATTAATAAATAAAAAGAGAAGATTAATACGTAAATCATATTATTTTATTAAATTATTTATTGAAAGATTATATATAGATATCTTAAAATTAATAAAAGACTTTTTTGATTCAAAAAAGTCTTTTATTAATTTTAAGATATCTATATATAAAGAAAAAAAAGAAAAAGACGTCTTGTATGAAATAACTAAAAATACAAGAAATTTCATATTAATTATAAAAGAAATATTTTTAAATAATAGATATATAGATAAAATTAAGAATAATTATCCTAATTTTAATTCTATTTTTTCTTATTTTTCTCAAGCATATGTATTTTACAAATTATCACAAGATCAACCCCACTCTTTTATATTTATAAAACCTTTTAAAAATAATTATAAAGAATCTTGTATATTAGAAAATATATTTATATATAAATTAAAAAATACTAAGTATAATAAAATTAATACAGATGTAACAAATTATTGGAAATATTGGTTTAAGGGATTTTTTAAATCGAAAATAGAAGAAAAGGTGAGATTAGGAAATTATGAAAGGTACAATTTAAATTATAGTTATAATTTAAATAAAAGTAAAGAATTAATTAAAATGGATAAAGATTATTTTATTAAAGATTACTATAAATTGGATTATTTAGTAAAAAAAAATATATCTAAATATACAAAGAATTATCGATATGATATCTTATTAAATAAATATATAGGTAATTATATATCAACGTTGATAATAAAAATTAAAAGAAAAAAAAAGGGTCAAGAAATTAAAGATAATTTTAATAAATCAAAATATAACTTGTTTTATACTTATTTAAATAGATATATTCCATATAATACTAAAAAAATAAGAAGTGATAATACTATAAATAGAACTAATCTTTTATATAAAAAATATTTCGATTATAAAAGCATTCATTTTAATTGGATAAATTCTATAAATAAAAATATTATTTCTATATCCAATTTTAAACCTTGGTTCTTTACAGAATTTGTTAGAAACTTTGATGTATATAAAAAAAAGCCTTGGATCATTCCAATTAAATCACTTCTTTTTAATATTTATAAAAAAAGTAAGAGTACAAATAAAAACATAATTATTTATAAAGATTTAATACGATTAGAAAGTAAAAGTAGTATGGAATCAGGACAAGATGTAAATAATAAGGGGGTAGAACTAGATTTTTTTTTAAAAAATTCTTTATTGTTTCAATTAAGATGGGTTGATTATTTAAATAAAAGAATAATTAAGAATATCAAAGTCTATTGTCTATTACTTAGGATTAGAAATCCAAAAGATATTTATATTTCCTCAATCCAAAGAAGTGAAATAAAGATAGATGACATGTTAATTCAAAAAGATCTAGTTACTGCAGAATTTATAAATAATGGAATTTTGTTTTTTGAACCAATTTTTATATCTATCCAAAAGGGCGGAGAACATATTCTCTATCAAGTTTTGGATATATCATTAAATAATAAGAATAATAGGAAGTGTAGAATAAGTGATAACTATAAAAATAAAGAATATATTAATAATAAAAGTACTAACAATTATTTTTTCAATGTAGAAAAAAAAAATAATTATGAAGTACTTTTTCCAGAGAATATTTTAAGCCTTAAACGTCGGAGAGAATTTAGATTTAGAAGTTGTTTAAATCCCTTTAATATTTCGAATAAAAATCAAAAGTTTTGTAATGATAAAATAATAATACTCAATTTATCAAAAGATTTATTAGTTTGCAATAAATTGAGTATCTATTTTATTCACTTAAAGATGTTTCTTTGGCCCAATTATAGATTAGAAGATATAGCTTGTATTAATCGTTATTGGTTTAATACTAATAATAGCAGTCGATTCAGTATGTTAAAAATAAATATGTATTCAAAGTTAAGAAAGTCTATAATTATCGACAAATAAAAACTTAATTAGTAAGAATAAGAGTTAAAGAAATGAACTAAAAATAATAAAATATTAAAGATAAATATGTAAAAGTAAAATATATATAATTCTAAATAAATATAGAATAATAGAATATAAGATAATAACTAAAAAAATGACATGGGTCATAAACAACATATTTTTAAAAATAAAAAAAAGCACAAATAAAAGATAAATATCTTTACTAAAATTATTATATAACTATAACTTATAAATAGTGCATAATTGTCTGGATAAGCTCACATTAATCCTTTATACTTTTATCCAATATTCGATTTTTTAGTATATTTTAGTATAAATATAAATAAAAAAATTTATGTTGATTGAAAATAAACTAATATATTGAGGAGCCGTATGAGATTAAAGTCTCATGTACGGTTCTGTAAAGTGACTATTTATATATTATATGTCAACTTTACACTCTTACCCCGAAGAAGCCAAACTCTACTTTGCGTAAAATAGCCAGAGTACGATTAACTTCTGGATTTTCTATCACTGCTTATATCCCTGGTATTGGCCATAATTTAAAAGAACATTCTATAGTATTAGTCAGAGGAGGGAGGGTTAAAGATTTACCTGGCGTGAGATATCACATTATTCGAGGAATTCTAGATGCTGTTGGAGTAAAAGATCGTAAAAAAGGGCGTTCTAGTGCGTTTTTTATTTTTATCCAATATTTGTATATTTTAATAATACCGTGTGAATTGCTATAAAACACGTAAATTTTATGGCTAACCTAATAAAAAGTTTTGTTTTAAGGAGACTGTAGCAGGCTATAACTAAAAAAATTGATATTATTTATAAATAAATTATCTAGTTATAAAATTATTATAAGTTTAAAGTTAAGTATCGAAAGTAATAAGTAATATTTTAATAAGATACCCTTTCCTTTGGCTATTGTTAACAAATAACACGCTTATATCTTTTTTTAGAACAAGTCTAAGCATACTAGCAATCTTTTAACATATGTCACATTATATTCTAAACTTAATAACTATGGAATATGGATATATAAAATAAAAGATTTACAATCTTCAAAGTTAAAAAAGGAAACGGATATTCAATTAAAATAAATCAAAAAATAAATGAATATATAGAAGTAAATAATAAATATTTCTATTTATTATAGATACTTCTTTTAAAAGCCGTATTCAATGAAAGTTGTATGTACGGTTTGGCGGAAGATTTTTAATATACTATATTTTAAAATCCATCCTACAATATGGGGTCAAAAGGTTAAAATAAGTAATTCTTTAACCTTTATAAAAAAAAAATTATTTTTTATAAAAAGCCGAAAGTCGCATGTCACGCCGAAATGTTTCAGAAAAAAAAATAATAAAATATGATCCAATTTATCATAATAAATTAGTTAGCATGTTAGTGACTCGTATTATGAAAAATGGAAAGAAATATTTGGCTTATAAAATTATCTATCTATCTTTGAAATATATTCAAAAAAATACAAAAAAAAATCCCCTAGCTTTTTTACGTCAAGCAATATGCATACTAAATCCAGGTGTAAAAATAAACAAACGAAACGAAGGTAACCTAGTTATTACTGAATTAGGATTAGAACAAGGAAAAATTATTGCTATTAAATGGTTATTAAGAGCATCCCGAAAACGATCAGGGCCAAATATGGTTCTTAAATTAAGTTTTGAATTAATAGAGGCCACTAAAGGTATTGGATATGCCATACGTGAGAAAGAAAGAATTATTAGAATCGCAGAGGCAAATAGAACTCTTGCATATTTTTTTGTAATTTCTTTATTTATCAAAGTTTATAGAGATTATTTAAAATTTAACAAATTATTTTTATTGGTTATACACATATTGATTATACATATATATACATCATCAGCTAAGATTCCATAAAAGTTGGGTCAAACCT
>JACERR010000305.1:30000-38626 GCA_016760335.1 Gastrodia elata
TATACATACTCTCAAATAAGTGGAGTGTGTGCACACACATACACACACAAAGCACACACACGCATGCACACAAAAACACACAAATATGCTGGGTATACATACGATATAAGTGTGTGTGTTGTGGGTAGTATTTCTATGTACACTCACATGAGTGTGTGTGTATATGTGTGGGTATACCCAACACACACACACTCATATATATTAACCTCTATATGTGTGTGTTTGTGTGTGTGTGTGTGTGTATGTGTGTAAGTATAAATGTATATGGTTATCTATGTATATATATGTATATGTGTGTGTGTGTGTGTGTGTGTGTTGTGTGTGTGTCTGTGTATGTGTGTGTTTATGTATTTATATATAGTTGTGTGTGTGTGTGTCTGTGTGTTAGGTATACATGCTCAGAACTGTATATATTTATATAGATAGACACATGTGTGTGTGTCAGCATATTTGTCTATCTATATGTATACTGTATACCCATCACACACACACACACATATATATTAATCTCTATATGTGTGTGTGTATGTGTGGGTGTATGTATAAGTATATATGGCTATTTGTGTTTGTATATATATATATATATATCTAACGATTAGTATATATTAGTGAGATATATATATATATATATATATATATATATATATACCCAACACACACACAAACACACATAAAAATTAATATACATATATATATATATATATACGTGTTTGTGTGTGTGTGTCTATATACTTATACACGATTATGAGTATACCAAACACACACACACACACATAACAAACACACACACACACACCACACACAAAGAGTTTAGTATATATGAGTTTGTGTGCAACACACACACACATATATATACATACGGTTGTGAGTGTGTCTATATATTTATATCCACACACGCACACACACATGTGTGTGTATTTCACAAACACGCATACTCACACCCACTCATATATACTAATCTCTATGTATATGCGCACGCGTGTGTATGTGTGTGTGTATGTGTGTGTCAACACACACCCGCACACACACCATATATATATAGAGAGATTTAAATATATATATATATATACTCACAATATATAGGCACAAATATGTATGTGTTATCACACACACACACACACATATATATATATGCATGTATATAACATATACATGTGTGTGTCCATATATTTATAGATAATACACTCATATATACTTATCTCCATGTGTGTGTGTGTTAAGTATACTTACTCACAACCGTATATAAATATATGTACATGCTCATCCATGTATATACACACACATACATGTATGTAAGTCTATATTTACATATGTGTGTGCATGCATGTAGAGCCATGTATAAATGAGTGTGTGTGTGTGTGTGTGTGACACACACACACTAACATATAAACACACACACACTAGTACATATATGTGAGTATGTATACCCAACACACACACACAAAATATAAATACTCATATATACTAATCTCTATGTGTGAGTATGTATACTCAACACACACACACATATATGTATGTGTTAATCGTATATATATATACTAATCTTTATGTGTGTGTGTGTGTATGTTAAGTATGTCTACCCAACACACACACACATACATATATGGTTGTGGGTATATATACCCAACACACTTATATAATTATCACACACACACACACATATATATATATATATATATATATATATATACTGGACACACAAACATGTGTCTTATCACACAACACATGTGTGTGTTTATGTGTAATTATATATATACTATGTGTGTGTGTTGTGTGTGTTGGGTATACATACTTATACATAATGTTTATATATTAGTATATATGAGTACACACACACACAAAGAGATATATGTGTATATCATAATACACACACAAATACACACACATAGATGTGTGCACACAGTATATAGTTGTATTCCCAACACACACACACATAATGATTAGTATATTTTTTATGTGTCACATATACACAAAAACACCCACACACACATACTCATATTTACTAATCTCTATGTGTGTGTATTTCTATATTGGGTATACATACTCATAACTATATATATATATATATACACCCAACACACACATACACCCACAGTATACATACTTTCTCTCTATGTGTCTGTGTGTGTGTGACACACACACACACACACTCATTTAGACATACACACACATATGAATATAAATATATGTGTGTTATATCTATGTATGTTATGTGTGCTGGGTATATATACTAACACAGACACACACGCACACACACACACACACACACACATATACATGTTTGAGTCTATCTCTATAAATATATATGGTTGTGAATATATATACCCAACATACACATAAGGATTAGTACATATTAGTGTGTATGTGTGTGCACACACACACACACACACTCATATATACTTGTCTCACACATGTACACACACAAACACACATAAATAGAGATAAGTATATATGAGTCACATACACACACACACACACACACATAGAGATTAGTATATATGAGTGTGTGTGTGTCTATATATTTAGATAAGGTTGTGAGTATGTATACCTAACACAAACACACATTTCTATATATATATATATATATATAAATATAGACAAAAACACACACACACTCATATATACTAATCTCTATATGTGTACCTATACATATAGAGATAGGTATGTATGCGTGGGTGTGAGAATATTCGTGTGAGTGTGTGTGTGTGCCACAACCGTATATGTAGGCACACACACACACACACACACACACACACACATACACACACACACACATATATATATATATATATATATATATATATATATATATTTGGATACCTAACACACACACACACATAAACACACTTAAATACACCCAAATATACACACACACACACACACACTCATATACTAATCTCTATGTGTGTGTGATTGTGTATATGTGTGAGTGTGTGTATGTGTGTGTGCAAGTATGTATATATATATATATATATATATATATATATATATATATATATACACACACATAGAGATTAGTATATATGAGTGTGTGGGTGTATGTGTATTTATATAACTATATACAATTATGAGTATGTATACCCATCAAATACACACTCATATATACTAATCTCTATATGTGTGCTTATACTTATATATATATTGAGATTTATATGAATGTATGTATACTCAAAACACACACACACATACACAAACACTCATATATACAAATCGTTATGTGTATATGTTTGTGTGTGTGTGTGTGTTGGATATATATAAGTGTGTGTGTGGGTGTGTGTCACACACACAAACACATAGACACACATACATAAACACTTAACACACACACACACACTTGTATATACTAATCTTTATGTGTGTGTGTTGAGTATTTGTATGTGTGTGTGTTTTGTGTGTGTGTGTGTCTCTATGTGTGTGTATTTGTATGTGTGTGTGTGTGTCTTTCTATATACATAGTTGTGAGATTAGTATATATATATCCACACACAGAGATTAGTATATATGCATGTATGTAGTGCACACATACACACATACACAAATGCACACACACCCACAAGCACTTATATATACTAATAGGTGTGTGTGTTTGTATGTTTGTGTGTTGGGTATATACACACACTCATATATTCTAATCTCTATATGTGTTTATTTGTGTGATTAGTATATAAGAGTATGTGTGTGAGCGTGTGTGTGTGTGTTTGTTGTATATATATAACACAAGCACACACACACACTCATATACACTAATCTCTATATATGTGTGCCTATATATATATGTATATATATATATATATATTTATATACAGTTGTGACTATGTATACCCAACATACACACACACACACATAGAGATTAGTATATATGTGTGGGTGTTTGTGTGTGTCTATAAATATATATATGAATGTGTATACAAAGTTGTGAGATTAGAGATTAGTATATATGAGTGTGTGTGTGTGTGTATTTGTGAGATATACACTCATACATACTAATCTCTATGTGTGTGTGCGTATGTGTGTGTGTGTGTGTCCATGTGTGCTTATATACAAATACACACATGTAGAGAAAAGTATATATACACACACACACTCTCATAGACATGAAGATTAGTATATATGTATGTGTGTACGTGTGTGTTGGGTATACATACTCACAAGTGTATATATGAGTATGTGTATACACACTTACACATATATAAGAATGTTTGTATAAATAATCAAAACTATAGATATATATAGACACACACACATACCTAATGTATATGTGTTGGGTATACATACTCATAATCATATATAAATATATAATACACACATGTATGTATTATCAAACACACACACACACACATATAATACATACGTGTGAGTCTGTGTGTGCATATATATATGTGTGTGTTGGGTATACATACTATCTATATATTTATATATGATTATGAGTATGTATACCATAAGTATATACGAGTGTATATTTGTGTGTCTATAAATATATATATATATATATATATATATATATATATATATTTATAGACACACAAATATACACTCATATATATATATATATATATATATATATATATATATATGTGTGTGTGTGATAACACATATTTTTGTGTGTTTATTTATTTATGTGCATATATTTATATATGATTGTGAGTATGTATACCCAACACACACACACACACACACTCATGGACATGTATATATATATCTATATATATATACATGTACATGATTGTCTGTGTGTGTGTATACAAACTCACAACCGTATATAAATATATAGACACACACACATATACATACACAAACACACACATACACACACACCCACACACACACATAGAGATTAGTATATGAGTGTGTGTGTGTTTCTCTCTACATATATGCATACAAGCACACACACTCATATATACTTATTTTCATATGTGATAATACATGCGTTTGTACGTTAGTTGGGTATACATACTCACAACTGTATATACGGTTATGAGTATATATATATAGGCACACACGTATATCTATATATGAGTATGTATAGATAACTCATACACACACATATACTAATCTATATATGTGTGTGTGTGTATTTATACTATGTGTATGTATGCCTATTTGCCTTTAAATATGTATTTATAACTCACTACCATATATATAAGCACATAGACACACACACACACAAAATACACACATAGAGATTAGTATATATGAGTGTGTATGTGTGTGTGTTGGGTATACTCAAAATCGTATATAAAATATATAGACACACACACTTATGTATTATATATTATCTATATATAAAATGTTTGGTGACAAAACATACATGTGTAATTGGGTGTGTATACCCAACGTACACACACGCACACACACTCATATATAGAGATTAGTATGTGTGTGTGTGTGTCTAATATATAGACACACGACACACACACACTCATATATGTATATTTACATATGTGTGTGTGTGTGTCTGTGTGTGCCTAATAATACACACAGACACACACTCATATATATACTTTTATGTATGTGTGTATGTTTGATAACACATGTGTATGTGTCTATATATTTATATATGGATTAGTATATATGAGTGTGTGTGTGTGTGTGTGTTTAGGTCTCTTTGTGTATGTGTCTATCTATATATTTATATGAGTATGTATACCCAACACACACACATTCAACATACACACACACACATACGTGTGTGTATATTTATGTATATATATGGTGTGTCTATATAACATATATGTGTGTGTGTCTCATGTTCTTTTATATATATATATATATATATATATATATATATATAACATGCACTCATAGTATATACGGTTGGCTATACACACACACACACACACAGAGATATATATATACATGTACATAACACATACATGTGTGACACACAGCCATATATATATATATATATATATATATATATATATAAATATATATATATATAGGCACACACACACGCACATAGAGATTAGTATTACGAGTGTATGTGTGTGTGTGTGTATAGGTATATACACACACACAAACACACACACATAGATATTAGTATATATGAGTGTATGTGTGAATGTATATGAATATATAGAGAGACACACTCACAAACTTATATATACTAATCTCAATTGTTAGAGCTTATTAGATATGAGTGTGTGTGTGTGTGAACACCTACGTGTGTGTGTGTGTGTGTGTGTCTATGTGTGTGTGTGCGTGTGTATGTGTGTGTTTATGTATGTATGTGTGTATATACCCAAAACACACGCGCACACACACACACTAACTCATATATATAACTTTGTTGTGTTTGTATGTGTATATATATATATATATATTTGTATACATGTATATAACATATATATGTGTGTCTATCTATAAATATATATGGTTCTGAGTATGTATACCCAACACACACATAGAGATTAGTATATATAGGTGTGTGTGTGCACACACATACACTCATATATCTTTGCCTCACATATACACACACACAAATACACGCACATAGAGATAAGCATATATAAGACACACATATCCACACACACACACACAAATACACACACATAGAGATTAGTATATATGAGTGTGTGATTGTGTGTGAGTTTCTATATACATGCATTCAGACACAATATGTATATATTTATATATATATACCCAACACACACATACCACACACACACGGCACAAACAGACACACATAGACACACACATGGAGATTAGTATATATGGTTATGAGTATGCATATAAGCATATATACGCACTCATATATACTAATCTCTATGCGTGTATGTGTCTATATATTTAAAATCACAACCGTATATATATATATATATATATATATATATATATATATATATATATATATATATATATATATATATGCATGTGTGTGTGTGTTAGGTATATATGTATATAGAGATACACACACAAGCATAGAGATATATATAGGCACACACTCATATATACTAATTTCTATATGTGCGTGTTTTTGTGTTTGTGTGCGTCTCTACATACATATAAATCTCATATATTAATATATAGATAATGTGTGATAATATGTACATGTATATAACACATAATACACATGGATATTAGTATACATACTCACAACCATATATACCTAATACACACACTCATATATAGATATATATATATATATATATATATATATATATATATATATATATATATATATACTTGTTTCATGTGTATTATGTGTTATACACATATAAGTGTTATCACACACATACTCATATATACTTATCTCTATGTGTATGTGTATGTCTATTGGGTATACATACTTTATGTGTGTGTGTTTGTGTGTTGGGTTTACATATTAACAATCATATATAAATATATAGATACACAACACATAGATATATATAGACACCCACACACACTCATATATATATGTGTCGGTTGTGAGTATGTTTGAGTGTGTGGTGAGTATATATATGAGTGTGTGATAGCACATCTGGTATATATAAAGACACACACACATAGAGATTAGTATATAAATATATAAACACACACACACACACTATACACACACTCGTATATACTTTTCTCTATATGTGCATATGGGTATTTATATTTATATATACTAATCTCTATGCGTGTGTGTTTGTGTGAACACACACACACACACTCATTTATACTAATCTCTATGTATGTGTTTGTGTGGTTGTGAGTTTGTTGGGTATACATACTCACAACTGTGTATCGAGTATGGAAACCCAACACAAACACACACATACATATATATATATATAATAGACACACACATGTTATATATACCTTTGTAACTATATATACCCACGTATAAGTTATATATATCTATGAGTGTGTTTGTATTATGAGCACCAAACACACACATAAACACACACTCATATATGTGTGTGTGTGTGTGTGTTTATGTGCATTTGTATATGCATATATATATAAATATATACAAATCATAGAGATAAGTATATAAATTCACATATATATAGACACACACACTCATACACACACACACACAAACACACGCCCTCATATAAACTAATTTCTATATGTGTGTGTGTGTGTGTGAGTGTGTTGGGTATACATAAAATATACACACACACATATATACTAATCTGTATGTGTGTTAAATATATAAATATATACTAATCTCTATGTGTGTGTATTTGTGTGTGTGTGTTGTGTGTGCCTATATGTATATGGTTGTGCGTATGTATATATATATATATTATATATATATATATGTACTCACAACCATATACATATAGGCACACACAAACACACACACACAAATACACACACATATAGATTAATATATATGATATAATATATATGAGTGTGTGTTCATGAGTATGTAGAGACACACACACACAAATACACACATATAGAGATTAGTATATATGATATAATATATATGAGTGTGTTTATGAGTATGTAGAGACATACACACACACACACTAATATATACTTATCTTTATGTGTGTGTGTGTCTCTACATATACGTGTGTATCATACACACGCATTCATATATAGGCACACAAACACACACACCATACACACCGTATATATATATATATATACTTATACTTATCTATATATATAAACACATACACACACACACAAACACACACACACC
>JACERR010000306.1:0-12500 GCA_016760335.1 Gastrodia elata
ATATTTATATATACTAATCTCTATGTATGTGTCTATATATTTATATATGGTTGTGAGTATGTTTATTCGTATACACACACACATACACACTCATATATGTATGTCGGATATATATGCTCACACATACATATATTTATCTCCATGTGTGTGTCACACTCACACATATATATATACAAATCTCTATGTGTATATATATATATATATATATATATAGACACACACATACACACACACTCATATATACTCAAACCCACAATAGATACACACACGTATACACACACACACAAACACACACACACACACACACACATATATATATATATATATATATGAGTATGTGTGTATGTGTGTGTCTATATATTTACACACACATATGTGCCTATAAGTATATATAAGTGTTGTGTATGTAACACTTACGCAATTGTGAGTATGTATACCCATATATATGAGTGTGTGTACAGATGTGCATGTGTGTGTATGTTGGGTATGCATACTCACACACACACACACACACACACACCAACACACGCATATTTATATACTATTGTGAGTATATATAACCAATAGACATATATACACATATACCCACATACACATACACTCATATATATTAATATCTATGTATGTGTGTGTGCACTAATATTGTATGTATATATCTCCATATAGTATTTGTGTTTGTATGGATGTATGTAGTATATATGAGTTTGTCTATATATTTATATATAGTTGTGAGTATGTACACTCAACTATATATATACTAACTCTATGTGTGTGTCTATATATTTGAATGGGTATACATATATTGTGCGTGTATATATATCTGTGAATATATATACCCATACATACTAATCTTTATGTGTGCACACAGATATATATATATATACTACCCACAACACACACAAATACATAGATATATCTGTATATATATGTGAGTGAGTGTGGCACACACATGGAGATAAATATATGTATGTGTGAGTATATATACCCGACATACATATTTGAGTGTGTATGTGTGTGCGTGTACGAATAAACATACTCACAACCATATATAAATATATAGACACATACATAGAGATTAGTATATATAAATGTGTGTGTGTGTATTTGTGTGTGTATATGATTGTGAGTATGTGTACCCAGCACGCACACACACACACACACACTTATAGATAATTATCTCTATGTATGTGTTTGTGTGTCTATAGTGTGTGTAAGTATGTATATATGCCTATGAATATATATTGACACACACACACATGTTGAATTCATGTATACACATGTGTGTATATTTTTATTTGTTGGGTATACATGCTCATAATCACATATGTGTTATCACACACATGCAGATATATATATTGAGATACACACATGTTATATACATGTATACACACATGTGTGTATGTGTGTATGTGTGTGTTGAGTATACATACTCACAACAAATAAATATATACACACACACACCACACACATACACAAAGACAAACAACACACATAACCGTATACACACACACACACATATATAGAGATTAGTATATATGAGTATATGTCTGTGTGTGAGAGATATGGGTATACATATTCACAAATATTGGTGTGTGTGTTCGTGTATGTGTGTATATATATTTCACACACACACTCAAACACACATACACACACACCCACAAACACACACATATGTTGGGTATATATACTAGCTATATACAACAAATATAATATGAGTGTGTGTGTTGTGGGTAGTATATAAGTACACACATATTAGTGTGTGTGTGTGTGTGTACACCCAACATATGGTTGTGAGTATACACACTAATATATGTGTGTCTATATATATAGATATATATATATATATATGGTTGTATACATTAGTGTGTGTGACACAAACAAACACACACACACACACATAGAGATTAGTATATATGTGACACATACACACGCACACTCAAATATTTAGACAATTACACATAGAGATTGGTATCTATACCTAATATAGTTTAAATACTTTATATATACTAATACATACCCATATACACTCATATATACTAATATGTACACACACACACTAATATATACTTATTTCTATATGTGAGTGTGTGTGTGCATGTGTGTGTATATATATATATACTTATCTCTACACACAAACACACACACTCATAGATACATGTATATAATACTTATGTGTGTATATGTGTTGGGTATACTCATAATACAAATCTCTTCTGTGTGTGTGCGTGTGTGTGTCACACACACACGCACACTCATATATACTAATCTCTATGTGTGTGCGTGCGTTGGGTATGTTGTAAGTATACGCATTCATATAAATATATATAGACATACACACACACTCATATATTGTGTCTATGTACACACACACACACTTATATATACTGTTGTCATACACATATACTAATATGTACACACACACGCACATACATACTCATATATACTAACCTCTATGTGTGTGTTAACACACACACAAGTATGTATACCCAATACAAATATGTATATTTAACACACACAAGTATGAATACCCAACTCACATACACACATATGTGTGTGTGTGTGTTGGTATACATACTCACAATCATATATTAATTAAAATATAGATACACACTCATACATACCCAACACACACATACACACACACACACTTATTTATATATACTAATCTCTATGTGAGTGTTAACACACACTAAGACACATAATGAGTTTGTATAGATGAACATACTCATAGCCGTATAAGAGTACATACATATATCTATATAGACACATGTGTGTGTGTTGTGTGCGCGTATATATATATATATATATACTTATACAGTTGTGTGTTTGTGTGTGTGTGTGTTTGTATGTGTGTGTGTATGTGTTGGGTATACCACACACACATACACACTTATATATATATATATATATATATATATATATATATATATATATATATATTTGTTTGTGTTGGTATTGTGAGGAACACATACACATAGAGTGTGTATGTGTGTGTGTATCTATATTTTTATATAGATAAATATATACACATAAACACACACACACATATAGAGATTAGTATACATGAGTATGTGTATGTATACATACTCAAAAACACACATACACACACATGGAGAGCGTGACTCTCATCGTATATACATGTGTAAATATATATATATATATCTGTGTGCACACATAAAGATTAGTATATATGGGTATATATACTCACAGATATATATACACGCATAATATATGTATACCCATTCAAATATATAGACACACACATAGAGTTAGTATATATGAGTGTGTGTGTTTAGTGTACATACTCACAACTATATATAAATATATAGACAAACTCATATATTCTACATACATCCATACAGATACAAATATTATATGGAGATATATACATATAATATGAGTGCACACATACATACATAGAGATTAATATATATATGAGTGTGTTTGTGTATGTGGGTATATGTGTATGCATGTCTATTGGGTATATATACTCACAATAGTATATAAATATGTGTGTGTTAGTGTGTGTGTGTGTGTGTGTGTGAGTATGCATACCCAACACACATACACACATGCACATCTGTACACACACTCATATATATGGGTATACATATGCAATTTTGTATATACTTGGTATATATATGGGTATACATACTCACAATTGTGTAAGTGTTACACACACACTCTCACTTATAAATACTTATAGGCACATATGTGTGTGTGAATATATAGACACACACATACACACATACTCATATATATATATATATATATGTGTGTGTGTGTGTGTGTGTGTGTGTGTGTGTGTGTGTGTGTGTGTGTATACATGTGTGTATCTATTGTGGGTTTGAGTATATATGAGTGTGTGTGTATGTATGTCTATATATATATATATAATACATAGAGATTAGTCTATATATGTGTGTGAGTGTGGCACACACATAAAGATATATATATGTATGTGTGAGTATATATACCCAACACATATATATATGAGTGTGTATGTGTGTGTGTGTATGAATATACATACTCACAACCATATATCAATATATAGACACATACATAGAGATTAGTATATGTATATAGACATACCGACATAGAGACATACACTCATATATGTTTAACTCTATGTGACACCACACATGCACACACACCACACACACATAGAATGGTTCTGAGTCTATATACCCAACACACACACATAAACACCGACATGAGAGTAGGTATACTCAACAAACACAGACACATAGAGAAAAGTATAACTGTATACATCTATAGTGGTGGTACACATACTTATAAATATAGGCACACGTACATATAGAGATTAATATATTTGTGTATATGTATGTGTGTGTGTGTGTATGTATACTTAACACACGATTGTGAGTATGTATGCTTGTGTAGGTATACATACTAATCCCTAAATGTGACACACACACACAAGCACATACACACACACACATACACCTAAAAATGCTTATGTACATACTCACAAACACACATTTTTAAGAGATAGTACATTTGAGTGTGCGTGTGTGTTAGGTATATATACACACATACACACAAACACACACCATATACGAACACAACATAGTTGTATGTACACCCAACACATACACCCATACGAACACAACACACAATCGTATACCACACACACATAGAGATTAGTCTATATAAAATACACACATATATACACACACAATAGTGTGTCTGTATGTTATACCCAACACACTCATAGACTCACACACACATATAGAGATTAATTTATATGTGTGTGGGTTGTATGTACGTTTGTCTGTGTGTGTGCACACAAACACAATATATATAGTTGTGAGTATGTATATGTGTGTGGGTTGTGTGTGTGTTGTATGATAACATATCTATATGGTTGTGAGTTTGTATACCACAACCATTTATTTGTGTGTGTGCGTGTGTATACATACACACACTAATGTATATGATTGTGAGTATATAGACAGAGAACATACTCACCTAGAGATTAGTATAGTTGTGTGTATTTGTGTGTGTGCTGGGTAAACATACTCAGTGTGCGTGTGTGTCTATATATATATATATATATATATATGGTTGTGAGATATAGACACACATACTCACAAACACACACCGTATACATACTTACAGATATGTGTGTGTATTTGTATGTGTGTGTGTGTATGTGCGTGAGTATGTATACCCAACATATATATATATATATATATATATATATATATATATATGTATATCTATGTGTGTTTAATTGAATAGGTACCCAACAACACACACTCACAAACACACACACTCATATATACTAATCAACACACACACACAAACACACACTCATACACGCACTCATATACATTACTCAGCACGCACACACACATAGAGATAATTATATATCAGTGTGTGTGTGCGTGTGTGTTGGGTATACATACTCAGGCACACCCCCCCACACACACATATATAGACCCACTCAATATATATTTATCTCTATATGTGTCTGTGTGTGCAACATATATATGCATATTTAACTTATATACATAATAAAATATATACTATATGTACTTATATCTATGAGTGTGTGTATGTAAGTGTGTATACTCATAGAGATTAGTAAATATGAGTGTATGTGTCTATGTTGGGTATATATATACCAATATTTCTGTGATTGCGGTCGTATATGGACACATATAGAGATACATATATATGATTGTGTGAGTTTGTATTCTTAACACACACACACACAAATACACATACACAGAGATTAGTATATATAAGTGTGTGTGTTGTCTATGTATGCCCAAAGACATAGAGATTAGTATATATGTGTGTGTGTAGTGTTTGTATGTTCCCAAACAAATAAAGATTAGTGTGTATGAGTGTGTGTGTGTGTGTACCACACAAACACACCCACATACACACACACACACACTCATATATAGTAATTTCCATGTGTGTGTGTGTGTGTGTATGTAACATTGTATATAAATATTTAGACATACACACACACACACACTCTCATATATACTTATCTCTATGTGTGTATTTATATGTTATATAATACATACGTATGTGTGTCTATATATTTATATACAGTTGTGTATGTTTGTTGTGTGTTTATATATTAATATATGATTGAGAGTACGTATACACAACACACAAGCACACACATATATACATTAGTATACATGTGGGTGTGTGTTAAGTGTGTGCACACACACATATACTCATAACGCACACAATTACAAGCACTCATGTATGCTAATCTCTATGTGTGTGTATGTGTGTGTGTGTGTGCATGTGTGTGTGTTGTGTATACATACTCAAAACCATATATATATATATATACACATACACACACACATACACACACATATACTCACAATCGTATATAAATATATAGACACACACATACACACACATAATCATATATACTAATTTCTATGTGTGTTTTTATCACAAACTCATATATACTAATCTCTATGTGTGGGTACTATGTACATGTTTGTGTGTGTGTATGTGTGTGTGTGTATGGACATGTATATATAGCACACTCTATATATATGTATGTGTGTGTGTGTCTTCATATGAGTGTGTGTGTATGTCTATATATTTATATATATGAGTGTCTATATATTTATATAAATCTCTATGTGTGAGTGTGTGTGGTGAACACACACCCACACAACCACCCACCCACACACATTATATGTGTGTGTGTTCACACACACATCGTATATATATATATATATATATATATATATATATATATATATATATATATATATATATGTATGTATGTATGTAATGTGTGTAGTGTGTATACCCAACACACAAGCATGTGTTATATACATGTACATAATCACAACGATATATTGTGAGTATATATTAGTATACGTGTGTGTCAATAAATATGCATCTATACACGCACATGTATACTAATATATGTGTGTGTGTGTGTTGGGTATATATAGACCGTATATACTACATGAATACCCAACACACACACACATGTGTGTATGTTGGGTATACATACTCACACACACACATATAAACAATGTGTGTGCATGTTAGGTATATATATACTCTATGTGTGTGTGTGTGAGAGAGAGAGAGAGAGTATGTATATAACACACACTCATATATACTAATCTCTATGTATATGTGTGTGTGTGTGTGTGTCTACACACACACAAACTCATACATACTCACATCTAGAAATTAGTTTATATGTATTTATATTTGCGCGCGCACACACACACATAGAGATTAGTATTATGAATGTCTGTGTATTTGTAGACACACACATACACACATAGAAATTAATACATATGAATTTGTGACACACACGCATAGAGATTAGTACACACATCTCTCTCTCTCTCTCACATACATACAAACACACTCACATAGAGTTTATATGTGTGTGTGTGTGTGACACACACACACACACACTCAGATACAGTATTTATATGTGTGTGTGCGTAACACACACACACACTCATATATACACACACACACACACATACACACATACACACCAACTTATCTCTATGTATATAGATGCACACTCATTTATATAATAGTTTTTGTGTGTAGACATCTCTATATATACAAACACACACACATAGAGATTAGCATATATGAGTGTGTTTGTATACCCATGTATGTGTGTGTGTGTGACACACACACAAACACATAGAGATTAGATATATGAGTGGGCATACAAACTCACAACAAAATACAAATATTTAGACACACACATGTCTGTGTGCGCTCACACAAAACACACATATATAGATTAGTATATATGAGTGTGTGTGAGTGTGTCTGTGTGTCTGTGTGTCTATATATATATTTATACACATATCAAGATTAGTATGTATACACACACTCCTATATACTTATGATACATCATTACTCATATGTACACACAGACACATACGTATACACACTTATGGTTATGAGTATCTATACCCAACACATATATGTGTGTGTGTGTGTTTGGTTATACATACTCACAATCGTATATAAATATATGGACACACACATATATATGTATGTATCTATATACATATATATCTATATATGTATATATATATATATAACTATATATATATATATATATATATATATATATATATATACAATTATGAGCGTGTATACCCAACACACAGAGACACATGTTATACACACACACACACACACACACACACCATACATACAGATTAGTATATATGAGTGTGTGTGTTATATGCATGTCAATAGAGACACACACAGACACACCTGGAGATAAGCATATATGTGTGTGTGATAGCACATACGTGTGTGTGTGTGCATGTGTGACACACAAATATATATATGAGTATGTGTGTGTGTTACACACACACAAACACACAGCACAAGTATATAACATATGAGTATATGTACATATACACACAACATGTGTGTATGTGTGTATAAACACATACACATGTGTTTGTGTGTGTGTGTATATATATGAGTATATATAGACATACACACACATATGTGTTATATACAAATAATGTATGTGTTATATACAGGTGTGAGTATGTATAACCATGTCCATAATAGGTTTGTGTGTGTGTGTGTATACATACATACTCACCCACACACACTCAAACACACATACAAAGATAAATATATATGAGTTTGTGTGTGTGTGTGTGTGTATGTGTGTGTATATATTATGTGTGTGTGAGTGAGTATGTATGTGTACAGACACACACACACGCACTCAATTGTGAGTATGTATCCCTAACACACACACACACACACACTCATATATACTAATGTGTTCTGAGTGTGTGTGTGTGTATCTATATATGTATACGGTCTCACAAACACACACACACACACATACACACACACATACTAAATATATAGGCACCACAAACTTAGACACACACACACACACACCACACACACATACATACCACATATAGAGATAAGTATATATGAGTGTGAGACACACTCATATATGCATATATAGAACTCATAATTGTATATATATATATGTATATATATAAATATATAGATATATAAGTATACAGCCACACACACGTATGTGTTATCAAACACACACAAATAAATATATAGACCACGTATATGAATATATAATATATACATGTGTGTCTATATATTTATATACAGTTATGAGGATTAATACACACACACACATAAAGAGATAAGTATATATAAGTGTGGGTTTTTATGTGTATATATATGAGTGATATATATAGATATATATATATAACACATACACACACTCATATATACTTATCTCTATGAGTATACATACGCACAATCATATATGTGAGTGTGTGTGTGTGTGTGTTACACACACATATATATATATATATATAAGTGTACATACTCGTACACACACATAAATACACACACACACTCATGTGTGTGTGCTCATATAGATTGTGTATGTGTGTATATGGTTGTGAGTATATATATCTGTATGTGTTGGGTATATACATACTCACAACTATATATATACGGTCATGTTTGTGTGTGTGTGTTAGGTATACATGAGACACACACACATGAAGATAAGTATATATGAGTATGTGCATGCGCACACACTCACTCACACACACACACACACACACACACATAATACACACACACACATTGTGTATGTTTATATATATATTTATATACAGTTGTGAGTATGTATACTTAGCACACACACACACATAGATAATGTACTAATCTCTTTGTGTGTATAGATGTGTTGGGTATACATTAGTATATATTCTGTGTGTGTGTATCTATATATACTATGTGTGTATTATATAATACATATGTGTGTGTGTCTATAGATGTTTATAACACATAGAAATTAGTATATATGAGTGTGTGTGTGTGTGTGTATGTATGTGTGTGTTCTCTAATTGTGTACCCAAGACACATACACACACTCACATATACTAATCTTCATGTGTGTGTGCGTGTGTTGGGTAGACTTACTCACAATGTGTGTATGAGTATGTATGTATATACGCAACACATAAAGATTATTATATATACAATAGACATATGACAAAATCATATACCCATATATACATTTATATGGTTGCAAGTATATATATGCATCTATGTGCGTGTGTATATATGGGTAACGTATATGTTATATACTAATCTCTATGTATGTGTGTGTGTGTGTGTGTATATTGGTTATACCGCACACACACGCACATAACACAAATATACACATGTGTGTCTATATGTATACGATTGTGAGTATGCATACCCAACCAAATACAGTATGTATACCCAATACACACACACATACATACATATATATATATATAAGTGTGCACATATATGTGTGTGTGTGTGTGTGTCTATATATATGTACACACTATATGTGTTATATACAGAGAGTGTTAGGTCTACATACTCACACACATACACATACACATACTCATATATATATATACTCATATATATATGTGTTATAAATATATATACACATTCATATCTTCATGTGAGTATGAGATTAGTATACTTATATGTGTATATATGTGTGTGTGTCTGTGTGTGCGTGTATAGTGGGTGATCAAATAAATATATATATACACACACAGAGACACACACACATAGAGTTAGTATATATGAGTGTGTGTGTGTGTGTGTGTGTGTGTGTTGGGTATACATGCTCAGACACACCGTATACCCAACACACACCCACACACACTCACACACCACACACACACTCATGTATACTAATATCTATATGTGTGTGTTATCATATATACTTATCTCTATACATGTGTTTTTATATATACATAGATATATGTCTATATATACTAATCTCACATATATTTATATATATATATATATATATATATGATTGTGAGTATGTATACCAAACACATGAGTGTGTGTACACATACACACACACACTCATATACACTAGTCTCTTTGTGTGTGTGTGTGTTTGTGTGTGTGTGTGTGTGTTTGTGTGTGTGTGTGTGTTTGTGTGTGTGTATGCACACACACACATAGAGATTAGTATATATAAGTGTGTGTGTGCATGTGTGTGTGTGTGTGTGTGTGTGTGTATTTGTGTGTATATGATTGTGAGTATGTATACCCAGCATGCACACACACACACTTATGGATAGTTATCTCTGTGTGTGTGTGTCTGTAGTGTGTGTATGTATGTATATATATGCCTAAAAATATATATTGACACACACACGCATGTTGAATTCATGTATACACATGTATGTATATTTGTGTGTGTTGGGTATACATGCTCATACTCACATAAGTGTTATCACACACATACAAATATATATATTGAGATACACACATGTTATATACATGTATACACATATGTGTGTGTGTGTGTGTGTGTTGAGTATATATACTCACAACAAATAATTAGATTCACACACACACCACACACATACGCCAAGACAAACAACACACATAACCGTATACACACACATACACACATATAGAGAGATTAGTATATATGAGTATGTGTCTATGTGTGTGAGATATGGGTATACATATTCACAAATATTGGTGTGTGTGTTTGTGTATGTGTGTATATATATTTATATGGTGTGTGTGTGACACACACACACAAACACACATACACACACACCCACAAACACACACACATATGTTGGGTATACATACTCACAATATACAACAAATATAATATGAGTGTGTGTATTGTGGGTAGTATATAAGTACACACACATTAGTGTATGTGTGTGTGTGTGTGTACACCCAACATATGGTTGTGAGTATACACACTAATATATGTATGTGTCTATATATATATATATATATATATATATATATATATATATATGTGTGTGTGTGTGTGTGTGTGTGTGTGTGTGTGTGTGTGTGTGCATCTGTAGAGTTTGTGTGTGTGTGTGTGTGTATGCATGTGGAGACACACAAAAATATGAGTGTGTGTGTTGTGAGATAAGTATATATGTATGTGCTGGGTATACATACTCACATATTTATATGTATGCCCAATACACATACACACACACATAAAATACACATGCACACAGACACACACACTCATAGATATGTGGTGGGTATCCATATACACAACACACACGCACACACTCATGTATATACACACTCATATATATTTATCTCTATGTGTGTGTGTGTGTGTATATATTATATATGATTGTGAGTATGTATGCCAATACACACGTATGTGTTATATAGACAAAAACACACACATATATAACCCACGCACATCCACATATATATATATATATATATGTGTGTGTGTGTGTGTGTGTGTGTGTGTATGTGTGTGTGTGTGTGTGCGTGATATATTTATAGTGTTGGGTAACACACACACACACATAGAGATTAGTATATATAAGTGTGTTTGTATTTGTGTACTCACACACACATAAAGATAAGTATGTATACCCAACACACACATATGTGAGTGTGTGGAACACACACACATATAA